>WEKX01023421.1:0-45360 GCA_013390025.1 Pitta sordida
AATAAATACTGTTACATCTCTAATGATGTTTCGTCCAAAGAGTGATCAATAACCCTTTACTGGTCTAAAACCCAGACAAGGGATCATTAAGTTTCTCTCAGATACACTCTTATGATGTTACCGGTTGGGTCTCTTCTGCTTTATTGCACTGCTTCAAAATATATGGGCAGAAATACTACTTATAAATTGGAAGTGAAGTAGAGGTTCTGGCATCCTGGCATGTTGAGGAACCTACTGAACATCCTATAACACTGTTTTAATGCAGAGAAAAAAACCCAAACCCAAATGTATTTTGAGTAGTGTGAATTCAGTTCAAGCAGAAAGACAAATCAGAGCTGTGATGAAGGCCATCCAGTGCCAGGCATCCCAGGTCCTGAGACTATCCTTACAGGGGAAGAGCAGCCACTCACACCACTGGAATCCTGTGACTTTCATGGATACTGGCAGGCATTGCTCATTAGTCAATTAGTTAATGTGTATATCATCTGAAGGGGGAAAAAATAAAGAGAGAACATTGTGAATTTGAAGATGAAATCCACTGTTAAAGGGTGTTTTACTTTTGTCTTAAGGGTCCACAATTGGAGTCCCTGTAGCAGTTATGTGTGCGAGATGCATTGAGGTGGCCTGATGTTCAGGTGAAAGTCTTTCGACAAGTCTGGACACATGTGGGTGAGGAAACCAAATGAAAAAGTCTCCCGCAGTAAAATTAAGAAACTGGTTAACTCAGCAACTTTGAGAAAAGGCTTTCAATCTAGATGAACACCTGAAATGAGCCCTATTGTATTTTGATAGATACAATTAATTCCTTCCATTTAGAAACACTAAATTAGAACCTTCTAATTAGGTTGAATCATACATCACAAAAGTTCTATTACAGTAAACACCCGGTTATTAACCATTCGCCTCTTTGTGGTTTCAATCCTTCGCAGTTCATTTTTCATCGAAAAGTGGGATCTGCGCATTTGCAGGTAATGCCACAAAGAAAGACAGCTCGTGAATATGTAAATAAGCCCTACCCATTCCTCCAGCCACTTCTGCCCCAGAGTGCCATCCATTTGCCCCATATAAGGGCTGGGGGGACCACCACCACTCCCCTGGATCCGAGAGCCTTGCAACCACAGCCAGTGCCGCTGGTCCATTTGCCCCGTATAAGAGTGGGGGGGAACTGCCAGCACCCCTCTGGAGCTGGGACTCCCTGGGGAGGGGTGGCGCTGCCAGTCCATTTGCCCCATATACGGGTGAGTGGGACCACTGGCATCCCTTCAGAGTCAGAACTCCCCAGGTGGGGGTGGCATGTGGCAGTAAACTGGAAGTCCCAGGTGGCTGACTAGAGAACAGCCCATTGCTCATTGCCATGGCCACTCTATTGAGCCGGCACTGCCGGTAGTGCTGTCACTGGCCCCAGCTTGGTACCCCTACCTAACCTGGCTTTGAGCACACATGGCCCCAGCCCCACTCCCACCGGGCAACGCTAGCAAGCCAGCGCTGTGTCAGGTTTCTAGGACTGCCTTGCCAAGCTGCACCAGGTTTGTTGGAGTGGCACGGCACCTCTGCCATGTTTGAACACATTTGAGTTGAGTTTAAAGACACACACACCAAGAACGAGCAACCTCGATAACCTCCAGCACAGACATGGCTGCAGGGGTAGCAGTGGCTCCCACAGGGTTTCCGGGCTTGGAAAAGTGGTGCCGGAGCAAAAGCAAGAATTCTGCAGCCAGGAAAAGGGAAAAAGGCATGCTCTTTGCTTTCCTGAGGTGGAACAGGCGATGGCGTGGTCCTGGGAACACTCTCTAGAGCCGAGGGGGGTGGGACAATGGGCAGGACTTAATTGCATATTCATGAGTTTGCTATCTTCATGATTCATGGGCTTCACATAATGTACACAGACCCAAACACCTGTGAAACTCAAGGGATCACTGTAATACTCCAAGCCACTGCTATTGATATTAAAGTTCTGTAAGTAAACAGCTTGGTCTGAAATGAAAACAGCTTGACTAAGATAAGTATTTTTGCCAGATGCTGAGGTGATCATTTTTCTGTATTCTTTTCCTTCTAATGTAGATAATTTCTACAGTGGCACATTGAAGTGCTTTGCAGTGCTAGCAGGACCAGCCTATGGTGAGCCTACCTGCAGGCTGGGGCTGCTGAGCTGTTTCAGAGCCCCACTATCAACTGGCTGGTAAGAAGCCTGTCCCAGAGCTGGCCTGGGCTTTCTTGCACGGTGCTATGGCACAGTGTCACTCCTCCTACATTGCCAGCACTGTCCTTCCCAAGCCTTCCATCTTTTTAGACGTGTTTGAAGCATCAGATATTTTCTATGATTCTTCTTTTAAAATTACAAAAGTGATTCCTCTGACTTTGTATCAGCCCTGTGGGCAGAGCTTTCTTCACTGTTTGTCAGCACTTCGCCTGGTAAGCATGTGGCATATGACATATTTGGAGTACTCAAAATCATTTTTATTTAATGGATTCCTTCACTTTTCCTTGCATATAAGACGTGTAGAAACAAAGACCTCAGCAAAGGCTAGCTGAAAGGTGTGTCTTTTGCAAGCTCGTGGAAATGGCGGCCTTTTCTCAACTATCATAGAGAAAACATGTGTTTAGGGAACAGAAAATGCAATGTATTATCAAATAGCTTTAATGCTTATTATTAACCACCTGTGTGAATATGGGGGAAGGACAGAGTGGGCAAGAGTCCAAGTAATTGATGGTTGAACAAGATACTCCACTGGGATGCATTCTACTGTTTCACATTTAGGAGGCATTGACTACGTCTAAATCATTGCTTATCAACCCGAGTAGTTCTTGTCAAATGTACAGGTTTTAGCTGGGGTAGTTAATTTCTCTCACAGTGGCTAGCATAGGTCTGTGTTTCGGATTTGTGCTGAACATAGTGTTGATAATAGAGATGTTTTTGTTATTGTTGAGCAGGGCTTACACAGAGCCAAGACCTTTTCTGCTCTTTGTACTTGGATGCTGGCAAGGAGGCTGGGGCTGCATGTGAGTCTGGGAGAAGACACAACCGGGAGAGGTGACTCCAACTGACCAATGGCATGTTCCAGACCATATGACATCATGCTCAGGATATAAAGCTGGGGGAAAGAAGGAGGAAGTGGGACACAATCAGAGTGATGGCATTTGTCTTCTCAAATAACTATTATGCATGATGGATCCCATGGGGATGGCTGAACACCTTCCTGCCCACAAGAAATACTGAAGTAATTCCTTGTTTTGCTTTGCTTGCATGCACAGCTTTTGTTTTCCCTAATAAACTCTCTTTATCCCTACCAATGAATTTTTTGGGTTTTACCCATCCAATTCTCTACCCAGTCTTGCTGATGGGGGACGGAGTGAGTGGCTGCATGGGGCGTGGTTGCTGCCGTGGTTAAACTACTATGTTGACACACACAGAAAGCATGGGGATCACAGGAAGCCTCTGATGCACCCAGAGCTTGAAACATGAATGTATCTGAGCTGAAGCCTGTTTTGGAAGCCTGGACTGGTTGCTTACCTCCATGGGATCCATCCTGGTGCCAACAGGACTTCACAAAACATATTTGGAGGCAACTCCATGCTTGAAATGTGGTATCATTAGCTGCTCAGAAAGTGATGGAAGCTCTGCAGTGAATGCCAATGGGGTAATTTGGTACTTTGAATAATCAAAACTATGGCAACAGGTTAGGTAACAGATTAGGCTAGGTTAGGTAATAGGTGATAGGTTGGACTCGATGATCTCTAAGGTCTTTTCCAATCTTACTGATTCTGTGATTCTGTGAGAAGTTGCTGAATGTACCTTCTACTAGCATTTTCAGGGTAACAGATCAAGTGTTTTTAATGCGTTTTGTTTCCATACATGTATATATAGCATTCTCCATTCTGGATTAAAAATTTATTAAGTATTGAGTTTAAATAGAAAGGTTATTTGTAATTTACAGGAAGGCAGGAAAGTGTCATCTCTCCCTTAATGATTCTAGTGGTTTTTTAATTTTCCTCAACCTCAAACAAACAAAAGGATTTGTCTTTGAAAACCTCTTTGCTTCCAATCATGAGACTCCGTATGTTGAGTTTCAGCTATGATTGAATTTATACTACAGCCAAGTTATAAACCCTTGAAAATAGGATTTATAATGGAAATTCTAAGTGCAATCTTAACTGTAACAGCCAGCTTGATACTCAATAGTACTATTAACATTCTTCAAACCCAATGTTCAGGATGAGTCATACTGATCTAATTCTTTACATAACCCTTTTCTGCAGTACAGACATGGTCTTGCAATTTCTAGTCATATGCCGGTGGAGATGTTCCTTTAATTTGGGGGGACATATACACAACTGATATCAGTGTTATGGAAATAGACAATGTTTCCAGGAGGGCCATGCCTTCTGCACATATTTATTGAGTTAAATTCAGACAACGTTCACTAGTATGAATTATTAACTTGGTATTGTGTTTGTTATTTTTTAAATGTCTATGTAACCTTCTAGTTCTGCTCTTCTTGTTATTAGATAATACTGTGAATCCCCAGTACATTGCGATCTCTCNCTCACCCACGCCGGTCCCTGCCTGTGGACAAGGTTGGGGCGGGTAGGGGGCGCAGCACAGGGGCACACTCTTTCTCCAGCTCTCAATGGCATTTGGAGCCCTGTGGCACCGTGCCCCAGTCCCTGACCTGGTCCTGTGTGTCTCCTGTGTACTCTGCTGAGACCCAGCACAGCACTGCCACAAGACAAGCCATTCCTGTTACTCAAAGCCCTTTCAAAGCTCGGGCAGCGCTGCCTCTGCTGGGACTGGTGGATGTTAAAGGGAAAGAAACTCTGATACAGAGAGATAAGCGGCATGGGGTGTTGCAGTGTTGCAAAGTTAAGGTTTTTCAGGCTCCAAGAATGCCGACCAGAGCTCAGGGACACCCCTTCCCCACTGTGAAGGCAGGGCGAGTGCGCATGGGGCGGCCCGGGGACCCCCGGGGCCAGCATGAGCACCAGGGCCAGGCCGGGGACTGGGGGTGGGGAGCAGCGGCGTGGGGTTTGGGCTGTGAGCACACACGGTTGCCGCAGCCACTCAGAAATGGTTCCCTTTGCTTGCCTGTGACGAGAGAGACCACAGGAAGGAGCAGAAAATTGTCCACAGCGCTCCAGAGTGCCAGGGGGTGGAGCAATGGGCGTGGCCTTCATGCATATTAATGACCTGCACTTCTATGAGAGTTTAGTGTTTCACGGCACTGGTGGCCTGTCCCATTCCTCACAAAGGATGGGGTATAACTGTAATACGAAATTTAAAATGACAACAATAAAGTCTTAGGAAGCTGTAAGAGTGAAGATAGGAGAATAGCAACTCCTGCTTTCTAACTGTTCTTTGTAAAGGAGAGATGAAGAATAATTTGTTTGATGTTCTGCCTCACTGATGAATACTACATGCAGTGTCCTCAGTAGTGCTGCGTCGCTATAAATGCATGTGGTGCTCCTAAAAAGGGGAAGTGAGTATGAGGGATGAGAACAGTGGTGATGAAGTCACTTTGTTTGTCCTGGTCCCTGCAGCAGAAGATCTGGATGATCTTGCTGGCCAGAATACAAAAATTCTGATTTATGAAAATTATGGAAGTTATATAACATTCACAAGTGAATAAAACTTAGATTTTGTGTAAATGAAATGGCTAGCAATTTGGGAGGAGAAAGGCAAAACTAACAGTGTGTCCTAGTCTGGAACTGGTGTGTGAAAGCAGGGTTTGAGTCCCCAGATTCCTGTATGGCAGGCCATTGCCTCCCCCTTGCTTTTGCTTCCTTGTGTCAAGGACAGAATGAAATATTTAACTGCATATGTCAAGTGGAACTAATTTCTCAGTTGAGATTAAAGGGCTGCTTGGCACCCCCCCGCCCCTCACCAAGTTTGGGAAAAAAAGCAAAGGAAAGTGTGGAAAACACAAACTATTTACTTTAGTAAACACACAAGTCAAGATACAACAGTTTTAAACAGCAAAGTCTATTGTTATGAGCGATATCCCACAGTCCTGTGATGTGAATAGTCCTGCAGAATTCAGCCAAATTCCACCAGACAGTCCCAGAAGAAACTTCTCAGGTGCCCAGAGAGTAGCCAGAGCCCAGGTCCCAACGACTGAAACTTCTCAGGTGCCTGGAGAGTAGCTGGAGCAATGAGCTCCAAACCTTTGCAGCTGTGTCCTGTGTACTACTGGAAATATTTTTTTTTCCTCCAACTGCAGCTTCTGGGGTTTTTTTCCTCTTCCGGATAGAGAAAATGATGTTGGTCACTAAGGACCAGTATCCACAACAAAATTCCCTCCCAAACTGAAGTGAAGGACAAAGATACGGAACATATACGCAATTGTGTCACCCTAGGACAGCTTCTCATTCCACCTATGGGGTCTCCAGGACCTGTGCCAGTATGTGCGATGCAAATCCAAACACGGGCACTTCGGGCATGCCGAGAGCTGATAGCAAGTAACCTCACCATTGAACCAGAGTCCTCAGCAGGGTTTGACTGTTGCTCTTCAAGACCTTAATTCCACTAACTATTTCTGACAGATCAATAAAAGTCAATAAGCAAAGCAAGCATCTTGTGAGCAGATTTGTGTTTTCTTTAATGGAACACTGTTGTAGATTTTTATGAGTCTGATTGCAGGAGGTCAAAAGCCACAGGATCACTTCTGTAAGCAGCCAGAGAATAGCCAGAGAATAAAATATTCATATTCTTTCCACTTCTTCAAAATTGAAACAACTGATATTTCAAGTCCTTGTGGAATTAAAGTTCTTCTGACATAATCAATTAGGAGATTTTAATTTCTTTCTTTAGTAGGTCATATTATCATAATTTAAATTGCTATTCTCCCACAGTTTAAATATTTCCAAATTTATCCCCATGATCTTTGCATCAACTTTTTAAAATCTGGTGTCAAGCCCTCCAGGGAAAAGAGAGTCGCTAGCAATAAGATTTGACTGACATGGTAAGATTGCCACTTGAATTACTATTATACCCTGGTTTTACACAGTCACAAGTACACATTATTAGCTGGTGTTTTGTTCGTTTAAGATGTGTCTCTGTGAGTGTATAAACTGTTGCTTTTGAAAGAGAAGACTGGACGAGGAGCTTAGTGACATGGTCTAGCTGGGGGGTGTAGGGCTGGATGACCCTGGGCCCCTTCCGGCTCGGAGTGGCCTGCTAGACTGTGAGGGATCTAGGTTTGTGTTACCGCTCTGGGATGTGCTCTCGGTCTCTGTACGGGTGTTAGATGGTGAGTTGGACTAGATAATCCTTGTGGGTCCCTTCCAACTCATAATATTCTGTGATTCTGTGATTCTGTAAGAAAAACTTTGCCTTTTACTTTAAGAAATAATCTTTCATACTGTTGGAATGACTTGCGATGTTATGATTTGACAGAGAAACAGTCACCACTGAGAAAAAGTGCCTTTACAAACTTTTGGAAAATCTTTGTAAAGTATAAGATTAATTGAGATTTGAAAATCGTACCTTACGTTTCTTGGGTATTTTAGAAAAGGCTTAACCCCTCCCAACAAGACTTCCCCATTTCCTATGGGGACATCATTTCTGCAGCTATCCTACCCACCTTGATGTTTGCTTCTTCCCATGTCTATGACAAACTTTGAACCTCTTGGTTGCTCTTAGACAACCCAGAATAGGGAGAAGCATCTCATAGGCCCCTGAGGAGCTCTGCAATGATGGAGGATTCCTGAGCTAGGGAATGCCAAGTGAGATGTGGTGGTGGGTGGCACATGGGCTCTGTGAGGGAGGAAAGATGCAACTGCTGTGCATGGGGAAAAGACGTTGTGGACCAAAACAAAGAACACTGGCACTGCTCTAAAGCAGGAGATAAGTGGAACCTGGAGTTCTCTGTCGTAGGTAAGATCAGTCTCTGTCAGGGACCATTGACTCGTGCCTCGTTCTTGTCTTTTGAAGTCTCCTGACTGAACCTGACCAATGAAAAATAAAACAAACCTGCCATTTGGGGCCCTATCATGGCTGGATGTAGTTTTTGAATTGACAGGGTGTTCTGTCTCTGTTGAAACTATGAAATGTCTTGTTCGTAGAAGGAAAGCAACATGTACAAATTTTAGCTATCAGTTTGCAAGGATTAAAAGAAAGAACGTGAACATTAAAATGGCATAAGCTGTGTCATCAACAGGAGGGCAACCAGAAGACTTCTGTATACAGGAGGACCACATAACCCATCTTTACCCTCTCCCCATGAGCGCCTGGTGAGACAGGTTCACACAAGTTGCCAGGTGTTGGTGTATTCACTACACTTCACATTTCTTAGTGATTTATTATGGCTTACCGGTCTGGTGCAGCCACAGAAGCTGTCATGCATTTGAGAGGAAAAGGTCTTTGCTCTGTTTGTGATGGAGTCTATATGACTAGAGGTGGGGCTTATGTAGGAGCATGTTTTGCTGTGTGTATTTGTTGTTTGACAGATGTCCAAGTGATTTGGAGACACGTAGGTTTTTGGAGAATCACACTCTGGATGAACTCCTTTTTCAGAAGAAGCCAGTTTTCTGAGTTGAGTTTCATGCTGACAAGCTGTCTTCCTGGCATGAGTCCTCTGGACCCTGACACAGTGCTAGGGTTCAATTTGCAGGGGTACAGAGGAGCAAAGACAGAGATCTATTCTACTTCTGCCAGTGGCGCTGTGCCCTCTCTCCTGGCTCCTCTTTGCCTGTGACACATCGTAATGATGACACCACAGTTACTACTGCTCATACTCTCTCATATATCCTCCCTCAAGTTTCTTGATTATAGGTACTTAAACACAATTACTGTGGATTTTATAGCACTCTGGGACAAGATAAAGGAGAATGAATACCAGTGAGGTAAGTGGCTCTTCCTTGGCTGTTCAGAGAAGACTTTAAAGTATTTTTTAAAGATAATTTATGGAAACTCTGATCAGATTATGTAGTTGTTCCGTGTTATTTCAACATCATCCTCCTGAGAACACTACCTTGTAGGGCTTGACAGTAAATTTCTGAAGATCTCTTAATAGTATTAGTCTTTCGCCATCTGGGGAAAAATCCTAATGAAAATTCTGTTATTAATTTCAGATTGTTCCTTCAGTTTACGAAAATTGTAACATATTGTCACACTTTTCAGCGAAATATTTCTGGTTACTTTCAGCTTAATCTCACGCTTCTTTGTGGTTTCCAGCTTTAATAAACTCAGCTAGAAGTCACCTGATTGAACTACCCCCTGCTTACTGTACTGGAAATTTTACTACCTAATGTTTACAATGGAAATTTATATTATTGAGAAATAAAAACAGAATAAAAAAGAAATCACATGTCCCAACAGCAAACTCCTGCCAGTTCATGTGGAAGAAGAGAGAAGGCAGAGAGTTGTCCAGCTGCATCCATTGTGGTCTGAAAGAGGACATTACATTCAACGCTGGCTGAGATGAAGCAGAAACTTCTGCGTATGTTACCATGGAATGAATCAGGATTCTTTGGCAAGTAACCCTTTTCCATATAGGAAACACCAGAGAGAGAGAGAGTGATATTGAGAGAGAGAGAATAAATCTCGTCTATTCTATGACATTAAAGCTCCTCATTAAGATATTTCTGGTGTATTCTTCAGAAAAAGTTTATAATATATTTATGATTACCAACCTCATCAAATAACTTGCTCTGCACTTGTCTCTGAATACCACTGTGTCATTTAGAAACTCAACTTAGTGTTTTATTTATTTTAGTGGGAAACACCATTAATAATTAAAAAATATGTTCCATCTCTGACAGAAGTCTTTTACTGGGAGTTTAAGAAAATTATTCAAAAATCAGATGATGATTTTATTCCAATGGTAACATGGGAGATTGAATTATTCATTATTAATTCCATGATGCCATAATACTGCACAGCACTTTATGCAAAAAAATGAAACCATAAGTTACAAAGAACAAATACCTCTGAAGAGGTAATATACACATGAAGATGAGCAGAAAGATGCCATGGTGAGCCTCAGGTCTTGTACATATGCCCCTGTTCCTTTTCTGTTTTCTTCTCCTTCTTTCTTAATAATTGATGTAGAAGAAAAGTTTTTGGATGAGACCTGAAGGCATGGAGGGCTGCAGATGTAATAGTGAAGCTGAACCTCAGGACATGGTGGTAGCAGTACAGGATAAGATTAGAGGGACCTGGGAAGGAGGGAGGACAACACAAATTTTAAAGGCAGAAATAGCATGAGAACTAGATAGGCAGGTGGTCACTACTATTTTTGGTGTCCCTGACACATAAGTAGGCTTTGTGTGGGACACAGAGCAAAGGATGAGAAGGGAGTCAGAGGCTCTAAGACGCAAGGTACATGTTATCACCTCACAGACAAGAATTATCCCAGATCCTTTCCCAGATTTATGTCCTTATTTATGGACCCATACTCAGTATCTGTCAAATAACATGTTCCTGTGAAGGAAAGACAGGCAAATCCCTTCTGTGTTACCTCGAGTTTGCTTCTTATGCAAAAGAAGCAAAGTAATGGTCTCGGCTCTTCTTCATCAAAGGGGGCTCTAGAAGGAAGAGAGAGGGTGGTAGCAACCAGACTGTGACAACAACTATTATTTCAACATGAAAGTGAAATAATTTTCCTGTTTGCACTCTGGGTCCAAATAGGGTAACTTCATAGTCTTTTTGTATCAACCCATCTTCCTGGGTTTATTTGTTTGTAACCTTCAGGATAAATACAACTCAATACTGCATAACATGTTAACACATTTCCACCCTAATGGAAAACAGTGAGTTTATGATGAAGTGATGCTAAGTGACGAAAGTCAAGGTCACGGTAGCTGTTTTATTCTGTTCTCTATAGGTTATTGTATTTCAGTGATCTCCTAAAGCACCTACAAGTAAGGCAGCAGCACATGGTGAGGCCGCCTGAATCTCTGGTGGATGAAATTCGCTCTGTCTCTCAGGCAGTTTGCAGTGTAGGAATCAGGGGTTTAGGGAATAAGAGAGAAACTGGTTTGTCTTATATGTCCTGCTGAATGCTAGAAAAAGCAAAGACAAGGGAGTGTGTTTTTCACACTTTGCAAAACAATGGGGTGTGTGATAGCCTCTGCTTCCCATGGGAGTTATTCCACAGCCTCAGGTGCGCCTGACCAATGCTCCATCTCCTGCCCAGAGATTTGTTATTTTGGCTGAGGGCCACACTAGAGACTCTGTCCTGGAAGGACCTCTGGGGACCAGCACAACACTAAGCAGATATTTGGGAACTCTGGCAACTGGCCAGGCACCTGTGTATTATGTATTTATTGACTTGTCTATGGTGACATGCATTTGGGTGGCTCAGCAACATGACATGGCCTGAGGAGGCAGGTGGATGTTCTTCCAACTCACCCAATAAGGGATGAAAAGAGGATAAATTATCACAGGTAGACTTTGTGGTTTGTTTGGTTTGGTTTAGTTTTTTTGTTTTTGCTTTGTGAGGTTTTGGGGATGGGGAGGGGGAGGCTTTTTTTCTTACGGGTTGTTTTTGTGGTTCCCCCACCCCTCAGATATAAGGCCAGTCCTACCTGTTGTGTTTGGTTATTTGTTACATTATCTCCTTGGTAAAACAAGAAATGATGGCCATGTCAGAGCTTGCCAGGAATGAGAGGAAATATTTAAAGCTGTCTGCAGTTTCTGTAAGTCAGTCACAATTGTTCATAATGAAATATGGCTTGCAAAGTCATATTCAACAAATGGAGAGAACATTGAATGAAATAAGTTCTAAGCCCACATCTGGATAGTATCTCTGTGTAAAGTGGAGCATCAGGGAAAAGGCAGAGCTTGCAGCATGGACCTGGTCTTTCCAAGAAAATTCATCTACTACACTTGACATCTTGTAGTGTTAAGCTGAATTTGTTTTCAGAGTTGTCGACTATCAAATCTGCTGTGTATATAGACAGACTTCTGACAAACAGGTCCTCTATCCTGCATGCTCCAGCTGGACTCTTTGGTTGATCTATGCCTGTCCATTGTCTGTCCCGTCATGCCCTCCCAACTCCATTTTGCATAACAGAAAAGAAACCTGATGCAGTTAGTGTAAGTTTCTGTGTAGAGAAGCTTGTAGAAACAAAGGAATAAGATTTAGTAGGTACTTCTCTGTTATTAAATTTTATGATTTTTCTTTTAGCACAGGAGTTGAAGAGAACTTGATGGATTTTTTTCCCACTGCCAAGGTTGTAATTTCAATTTCTGAGCTACTTTCATGTCAATAAATTGTGTGTTACTACAGACCTCTGCAGAGCAATTTGGGATGCACAGACCTGCAAAGGCAACAGTGCAGGGGCCTCAAGAGCCTGGAGGCAGTGAGGCTTGCATACATCAACCTGCTGCCGTTTTTTGAGAAGATGCAATTATGCAGGGACAAAAAATGCTCCAAGAATACAGTCAGCCCCAGGAGTTTTAAAGCTGATTTTGTTTGAAAATTTTGCTACACGTGCATATGCTCACTAAAACCAAAGGATTTCTACATAATTTCTATCACTATAGGCCAGAGTTTCTGGACAGAAAGTGTTTCTTGAAAATAACCTTACACCACATTAATCCTAGATCTTGTTTTTTGAGGAGATTAAACTGTTCCTGATGTATATCCAGTGATCAGGTTTGGAAATAGTCAAGAGACTCTAGGTGGCTGTCTGCTCCTCTGGGCTGAGCTAGCCACAACAAATTAGAAGTGACATCAGCCAGGGAGATACTACTGCTCTGAAAAAGGATTTACTGACATTGTGGGATTGACCCAATCTCCATACACCTGCCTCTGGCCTCTGTGCTAGCCATTGTTCTCTTTGTTACCATTGCCTGGTGATAACTCAAATTAACCTTCTCAAAACAAAAGTGACTAGAGGACATCACGAGGGTGGGAAAGCTCTAGTTACCACATTGATGAAGGAGAGTCATGTCTGCACAAATAGAAGTTTGGTTTGGCTGTGCTTCCCATCAGGAAATGAAGAAATGGTCATAGCTGCTCAATAAGACAACCTCTTCTCCTGGGGGTAAGGATTGGTTAAGGACACTTCTTACAGGCTGCTATAGTAGCATGAAAATTCATGATCTTACGGAAAAAGCAAATGGAGTATCCTTGCCCATGTTCAGCTGAAATAAAAAAATCAGTGAGAAGGCAAAACAGAAAAAACAATGTTGCAGAGGCTGGGGCTAGAACTAAGATAAGTGATCTTGGCTTTGATGGACTGGGACCAGGGGGAGAAAAGATACATATTCCTACTTGTAAACCACCCTCAGTTACAGGGCTGGTATATCAAAGCACATAATGCTACCTGAGTTGGTTTGGATGCCCAGTCCCAAGAAAGTTGCTGCAGCTTGACATGTGTTTGTCAGGAACATGTCTTGAGCAAAAAGGAAGCATATGGAGCACATTCCAGGAGTGACAAAAGACCCTCATGTCCCAGAGCAGAGAACTGGCATCCCATCAGAGAATGAGTGTCTCTGCTGTAGGGTCTCCCCAGAGCATCTTGCAGACCATCAAGGCTGTCCCAGAACAACTTTGACATAGTCACTGCTGCATGAAAATCCTACAGTACACCTTCCATGTCTGAAAAGAGAAAGTCTGTGATCAGTAATGTTAAATGCTGACAAAAGAGCTGTAGAAAATAAAGGGAAACCTAACTCTTCTGCTTTTAATACATTATTTAAGAACCTCGAAGTATGCTGTCTCAGCCTGTGATGACTACAGAAAACACTGTTGAATTTTTCCAGGGAACTGAATTAAATGAAATTGAGTTTACAGTGATATTACAGCTTATTCCTTCAGCAATATGTCAACATTACATAAGTGTTTTTAAAAGGCTCAGAGGAATTCCAGGTACACCAATGTAAGTCCTGCAGCGAGAGTGCTGTCATTTGCATGTCACTGGTACTGGGAGAGGCATAGATAGCAACACCATCCACCTTCCATGTGCCTGCTGCTTGGAGCATTGATCTTGCACAGCATCTTTGCAGCAAAAGCATATTCTCCTGTAAGAAACCAATTTGCTTGGTGGGATGGAAATATAGGAAGTTTATATTCAATGAAGGGCTGCGTCGTTTAATAGTGTTCTGTCATTAGGCTTATGACATTATTGTGAAGATTTTCAGTGCAATGTGAAGACGAAAATACAACAGAGGAGATGTAAGTATGTATTAACATTTCTCAGGAGTAAACAGAACTAAATTTTCCTGTGGAAATTATCAACACCAAGGACATTATCTAAGTGATTATTTAAACGTATATACAGCCGCTTTGTCAGTCAAGGACAGAAGGGTAATTATACTTTCCTAGTTAGTTAATAATGTTCTTGTTCTTGCTGTTCCATGTGGAATGTGTTGTAGTTTTATGTGTTTTGGATGAAACTTTCTTGCTGTGTTGCACATCATTATTGCCAGATCAGCTTTCCATCACAGTGAAAACCTGCCTATAGCCCTGAAGCCTTCTGGAGGCTATGGGATCATGGTAGTAAAGCCAATGGTGTAATTGTCTGTATCCTGGAGGGAATGTGGCAGGTTCCTTGCCTGTTTCCTTATGAGACTCATTCTCCTTCAGAGCAGCAGGGGAAAGATCATATCAGATGAAGCCAACCTTTTTTTAATTAACTAATTGATTATTTCAAAGAGATGTGTCCCTGCCCTTAGTCCAGTGCAGATGTATAGTAGAAGTAGCCTGTTAGCATTAGGAAAATGAAGGTTCTTTTGTGTCCCATTCATCCCACACACTTGAGCATGCTTTAGCAAAAATTTTGGCTTGTTTTCTTTGTAATTTGACATCTGTTTTTTCCTCTGTGCTGTTCTGCTTATGATCTGCTTTTGGGTGTGGATGTGGTTGCAGGCCTGCTGCATTCTGTGTCTAGAGTGATGACTTGGCTTTCTCATCTGAGACTATTCATTATTTCCCTAACATAAATTCATCACAATTGAGTTTATCTCCTGGGATTTGATAAGCACATTGATCAGCCATTTTGTGCAAATTGGCACCATACTGATCTATTATTTTCAGATATGTTTTGGTGGAAAGTTATCTTCTTTAGAGCAACCATCACAGCTTCATAAGAGGAAAGTTCTATTGATTAATTTTAATTATTAATTTCCTTCTATGACAAGGTAATTCTCCTAGTTGATCAAGGGAAGCCAGCTGATCTCTTTGGATTTCAGTAAAGCTTTCAATAATGTCTCTCACAGGATCCTTCTGGACAAAATGTCCAGCACACAGCTGGATAAACACATCATGTGGTGGGTGAGCTGTTGGTTCAGGCGTCAAGCACCGAGGGTAATATTGAATGGGGTAACATCAGACTGGTGACCTGTAACTAAGGGGGTTCCACAGGGCTCCATCTTAGGCGCAGTGGTCTTCAACATTGTTATGGGTTTGGAAAAACTTTCTGGTTTTGGGGGATTCCTGTTGTGTTCTTCAGTGGAAAAATCCTTTTCATTTCTTCAGCTTTGCTGGGTGGGGTAGGTAAGCCAGGGCACTGCCACCACTCTTGCTGGCTTGGAGCTGGTGTGGTGCTGGCAGAGGCGGCGAGGGCAACAGCACCTGCAGTGAGGCTGGGACCTTGGAAGCATGTGGTGGTGGAGCTCAGTGGGTCCCCCCATCCAGCATTACCTGGCTGCTACCCATGGCGCCGAATGGGTGGTGGCTGCAGATGGGTAGAGATAGCAGTGGCCTGGCAGCTGGGGACCCTGTGGGCCCAGAGCAGCACGGAGTTGGACTAGATGATCCTTGTGGGTCCCTTCCAACTCATAATATTCTGTGATTCTGTGATTCTGTGGTGGTGGCTTGTGTGTGTGTGGCATCCCCCACTGCTGCCACTGTGTGGTTCTGCACTCCTGGTCGTGGGGTGGCTGGAGCTGGACTGCTGACCACATGGGCTGTACATGGCAGCAGACATCTTGCCAGCAGCCTCTTCCATTTGTTGCCAGTAGTAGCCGCAAACTCTTTCCTGTTTCTCGTCATGACAACTCTACTTGGCTGCTGATTGGCAGAAGGGAGAGAGTGGAAGCAGAGATGGGGGTGAGGCTTTTTAAAAAACTGGCACATGGCAGACTTGGTCTCTCCTTCTAGCCTTCCTGACAGAGAAAGCTGAGTTATGAACCTCCCACGGCCGCTCCCTACCAGTAGACACAGCAACCACGTGGCGGCTTCCAGCAGTGTGCTTGGCACTCACAGGTTCACAGGTTATTCTGAGTTGGAAGGGACCCACAGGATCATCTAGTCCAACTCCCTAGTAAACACCCACCCAGAGATCAGATCCACAAGCGTGGAACCGTGGGCACCACACTCCATCCATCTGAGCCTCCCATCATCTAGACCATGTCACTGAGTTCCTCATCCAGTCTTTTCTTAAACACTTCCAGGGATGGCGACTCCACCACCTCCCTGGGCAGACCATTCCAATGAGAGCTCACTCTCTCTGTGAAGAAGCTCTCATCTACCTCCCCTACATACCCAGTGAAAAAAAGGGCTGTTTAAAAACAATTTTTCCTTTTTCCCATCGGTTTGTTTTATTCCCTCCATTTTATTATTATTTTTCCCTTCTCTTATATTTTGTCCCTTCCCTTTTCCCCTCCCTCTCTATCCTTTCATTAAGAGAGAGTGGAAAACATTTACATATATATACAGTTAAACCCCCTAATTTGCGAGGAACCGCCAGGTCTCACAAAAAGCCAAATTCGCAAAGAAGCGCAGGTCGTTAATATGCATGAGGCCACGCCTATTGATCCACCCCCCGGCTCTCCGGAGTGCCGTGGACAATTTTCTGCCTCTCTTAGAGGAAAGGGAATCATTTCTGTGCCCTTCCCTCCCATGGAGGGCAATGGTACCTATGGCAGTGCATCTCTGGCAAGCTTCTGGTTCCTCATTGATTCCTGTCATGGAGAACAAAAACACTTAAAAGCTCAGAGGTATAAAATAAAAGATATTTCACACCTTTAAATATGAAGTGAACAACCATAATATAAAGGTGAAAAACATTTGGTCATTTCATCTACATAAAAGAGCACCATGTGTGAGTGAGAAGTTGGCAGTGACAGCTGCTGCCCAGCAGTGAGACTGTCAGGCACGTCCTTCTCAACTCTAAATAGTCTGGGCGCAGGTGGTCATGTCCCTATTGCTGTCTCATTGAAACTGCCTAATCTATACATGAATGTCAGAGCTTTGCTTCTTTTCTAGTGTTTGGTAATTCCCCAGTGTGTGGGTCTGAGAGTGACCCTATGCAAGAGCCTGCAGATACAAGGAAAGACAGAGCTAAGGAGCCTGTCAGCTCACAGGGGACAACCAGCATAGGCAGCCGACTGCCAGAGCTGATGTATGGTCCTGTTGTTCACCTCATGCATTCAGTGAACAATTAAATTAATGACTGTAGCTGTCAGTGGAGTCAGGAGCAAGGCGCTTTAGTGCTTAGAAGATCACAGGCTTCCTCTCTCATCATAGCTTGTGGTGGTGAGTGAGCAGGGAGGTGGGCATGGGTTGTGTTACCAGTGTCAACACAGTGGATCACCCTGGGGAACACATGTCTGCATATAAGGAACACCCCAGGTGAGTAATGAAGGGAATCATAGGTCTTCAGGTACAAGTGTAAAGTGAAAGGCTATATGATATATGGGCTTTCTTCCTTCTTCAACATTTACAGCTAGCTACCTCTGTAATGATATATTTCCACAGGGAAGTGAAGAAGACTTCTGGTGCAGACTGAACTGAACACACACACATGAAAAAAATCATAGAGTGGTTCTAGAGAAATGTTGTCCCAAGAGACAAAAGTCTGGCTCTTTGCTTTACAGAGGAGTATCCAAACAAGGGTCTCCACAGCTTTGTGTGGGTGTTCAGCTATGGTAGAATGATTTCTGCACTGAGATCATTACCAGCGGGAAATAATCTTTCTGTGTCTTAATTTCTCTATCAGTAAATGCAAAATAATTTTTGTTTTATTAACCCCAAAATGGAGCTGGGGTGACCTCTTCTATAGATATGGAAGAGCTACTCTTTATCTTTTTATTAGGAAATATGCACATCTTACAGGCAGTTTGATATGTTTCAAGTACAAACATTTATTGTGAATGCAGGCAACAAATCAGCTTTTGATCAGCTATGAGATTAACTCCTACTTGATGCTTGTGATGTTGAGGTGTTCTGGTAAATTGAGATTATTCCTGTAAGTAATTTTTAAAGCTTTCTTCCCTATTGGATGATCAAAGGTAACAGAGTACATAATTCATGGCCTTTCATATTCATGTTTATATTTTTGGTTTATGGTAGGTGAAAGCCTTTGTCGTTTTAATTAAATATATGCCTACCCATGACTCAGTTATTGAATAAGGATTAACCTTATAAATACATGTAGTTCTCATGACCGATCTTCTGGAAGGAGGTTCTTTCTGAGACAGTCTCCCTGATGACATTTCTACAAGGTTGCTGGCTTCAGCCTCTTTGGACATTATCTCTTCCTTTTGATACAATCCTCCTTCACCTACTGCTAATCCTGTAGTGTCTATAGGCTAAAAAGTAGGAGTACCTTTTGCAACTGAACACTGTGTGAGGTTGTTTTTAAAAACTTTCCTCTGCTCTGTGGTCACTTTAAAAGTATTTTTAAAAAATGAGTTTATTTTTTCTTCTTCGTTTTTTTTTTTTTCATTCAGCAATGAGTAGTGTCATAATCCTTGTAATATCTGGTTTGCCTCTGATGGTCTGTACCTCAGTGATGACATCATAAAACTGGGTATGATCTGGCATTATCCACCTGCAACCCTGTCCTTGTTTGACCCTGGCTGGATGCCAGAGATTCACCCGCAACATCTCCTGGAGGAAAAAACCTGGAAAATAAAACTGGTCACAGGCAAAAGCAAGGCAAACTACAAGTAAAGAACATAAAGGATTTATTTATTAACTAACAAGATCAGAGCTTNCTACTAAGTTTTTTTTCTTCTCTCCCAAATATGATTATTCACAGAGGAATCCCTATCTCTATAACCTTGACTATCATGGCATCTACTGAGGCCCAGGCAAGAGCTAAGCTGTTAACTCCCTCACTGCCAGAGTAGACAAAAACCTAAACCAGGAGAAACCCACAAAGCCAAATGTATCCTGGGCTGCATCAGAAGCAATGTGGGAAGAAGGACGAGGGAGGTGACTATGCCTCTCTACTCCACTCTGGTGAGACCCTACCTGGAGAACTGCATCCAGGTCTGGTGTCCTCAGTACAGGAAAGATGTGGACCTTCAGGACTGTGTCCAGAGGAGAGCCACAAAGATGAACGAATGAGAACCCTGCTTATGAAGACTGGCTGAAAGAGTTGGAGTGTTTTGCCTGGAGAAGAGAAGGCTCTGTGGAGATCCCATAGAAGCCTTCTAGTACCTAAAGGGGGCTTATAAGAAAGATAAGAACAGGCTTTTTAGCAGTGGAAACATTCAAGGTCGGGTTTGACAGGGTTCTGAGAAACCTGATCTAAAGTAAGGTTCTGCTTATTGCAGCAGGATTGGACTAGAGGATCTTTAGAGGTCCTTTCCAATTCATAAAATAGTCCATGATACTATGATATGCCCATGAGGTACAAACTCACTGAAAACATCTTTGGATTTGTAGTTGAAACATACTCCTCTTTGGGGAGCTTTGAGAGATAGCCTTTTCTCCTAGTTCATTTTTATTTTCTTCCTCTTTTCTGCTCTTTATTCACGCATTTAGAATAACACTAATTTTGATCGTTATGCTCCTGGGAGAACTGGAGGTTCATTACAAGTAAAAAGCTGCTTACTCTACTTTCACACCGTACCTGGTGCAGAACGAGAAGGGCAGAAAATTATTGACTTCTGGTGCTTCCTCCGTTAAAGAAAATAGAAGAAATACTGATAAATGTCAGTGTTTCCCTTGTACTAGACCTTTCTCAATAACACTTACTTGTGAATTAATATGCTCATATGCTGAGCTATGGGAGAGGCTGATCCAGGGGTGATCAGTCTTTGCATGGATGTTCAGCTGGTAAGTGGAGTCTTCTGTCTGTGCTGGCCATTAAGTCTGCTCATTGTTACACCTTTTTGTTGGCCTTTATAAACCTAAATGTCAATAGAAGACACTCCCAATCTTCCAGTCCACATCAACTTCATCTAGAATTAGTTTTGCAGATACAGCACAGTTCATGAATCCATTACAAATCATTCTATGATTCTATGGTTTTCAACCTGTGCAACTAATTTTGCAGTTGTTCTCACTGGTCTGTTCAGTTACTTGGAGGTGGCAGAAGGTGCTTTCTGGTCAATGGGGAGGCATAGAACTTTCAACATATGAGTGTGGCTGGAGGACCTCCAAGCTGACACTGGGTAGCCGCTTTGCAGAATGGGTCCCTTCCAGCTCATAGTATTCTGTGATTCTGTGATTCTGTGTGATCAGTTCTGGTCCTTGGAAACCTGGAAGGGCAAGTACCTACTATGGCCTAGAGCTCAGCTGGTTCCACTGAAGAGGACAAGAGTTCCAAAGCCTGTCCAAAGAGGCACACGTGAAAAAGCCTGTGATTTTGGAGGTTCATTTGGAAAAAGATGGTTTCAGGATGACTTTTGGAACACTTCTTCTTGGCTTTTCGCATCTGTTTTTGCTTAGGCATTTGATATAGATAGCAATTTCTGCATGAAACATGATCCTCTGCAGTCTTGGAAGTGTGCTGTATCTTGAACTGTGTTTGAAACAAGCTCGTTGGAGGTTTGGCAAGTATTATGTCATTCACAACTGTGCTGGATAATGTAAAGCTTAGCTGAATTACTTGCTAAAAAATGTCAGTAATAATCAACTATCATCACACAGAGCTCTCCTGTGTTCAAACAAATCGGTTGTTGATTTCTGCTAGACTCCAGGAGGAATATCACAAATTATCAGCAGCTCCTCGCAGTCCCCTGTCCAGCATTTTGAACAAATGCAGCAATTCCTAAATACATATGTTGTTTTCTGAATTCATGCAGGGCCAGACAAGTATGTGTCTTCCTGAGTTTTTTTGTCTATTTGTTTGGTTGGCCAGTTTTGGTTTGGGGATTTTTTCCCCATAGAAATCCCCTTATGATTTTTCCTGTCTTTTGTTTTCTTCAAAATTAAAATCTTCTCAAGTCAATAAAATTTATCTATGCTCATTATCCACAGGGAACAGTTTTTCCATCCCCAAATTAACAAACATTGCAGTGAGCATATTGTTCTTGTGCAGACCAGCCTGATGATACCTATTTTCTTAGAAGTTTCACTTGTATCATAATTTTCTCTTTCTCTCATGACTTTAGCTGACTATTATAGTATCATGTGTCCCTGTTCTCAAGGCTCCTTCCTCTGTAGCATTATGTGAGAAAAAATCTGTGACAACACACAGGGTTTTTTTTTCTTTTTAATGGTAATTTGTAACGATGTAATGGTGAGATAATGTACTGAAATTGTATAGATAAAGGAGCCAGACTTCTCCAAAGGATATTCCCAAGAGATTTGACGTCTGTTACAATCATTACTACAGCGTTGCAGTGCACACGTTGATCAAACTTCTGGCTTCCAGGGTCACAGGAAAATAATACCTCTTTGATGCAAGTATGATATTGTTACGAATTTTACCCTGGCTGGACACCCGTCCAAAGAACAGCATTGCGAGGACTGCTATGGGCTCAGACAGACCCAATACAGATATGCTCTGTTTTGTTTGGATTTTTCCCCACTGGAGCTATTTGGTTTCAGCAGCTCCTCATGAAGCCAGTCACTGAAGTGTTGTTTTTTGTGATAAAGTAGATTTGCTGTGAAGGTGACAGCTTTGATTGTATTTGACATTGCCATCCCAGTACTGTCCTTCCTCAGTTCTTTTAGGGTGTTGGTATTTTTGTCACTTTCACATGAGTTAGAGCTGGCCTGATTCCTTGATTTCCTAAACGATGGAGGAGATTGTTTTGCTACATATTGAACTGCTACCTGTCGTACTCGCTCCTAGCTCACATTGTTTGCAGTTTGGGAGGAGTGCTTCTAGGCTTTGTTGTGTTGCTCTTGGGTGCTGTGAGATGCTAAAGCATCACCAAGTGTCCTTACCTCTTATCAGCTTGTCAGGATTTCATAACTTCTCGTAGCTTAACATCATGGAATATCCTCCTCATGTGGAGGATACAGAAAAGAGCATTCACTGCTAGCTCTGTCTTTCTAACAGGTAGTTGGAAGTGATTAACATGATGGGCTTTCTGTCCTGCCTCTCAGTTCTGATATTTCAGGGCTATTTCTGTGTAGTCTATAGCACATGTGCATCATTTTACTTTCTGTTTCTGTCTTTTCATGGTTTCTGTTCCTTAAGGCTTTTTCTAATATTGCATTGTATTATATTCTTCTGAATTTGCTGTTTTTTATATCTATCCTTCATCAAATTGTTCCTTCCTGTGAAGCAACATCTTATTAAGAGTTGGACTAGATGATCCTTGTGGGTCCCTTCCAACTCATAATATTCTGTGTGTGATTCTGTGTGTGATTAACAGCAATATATGGGTTACCTACTCATCATGTACCCCTGGTCCTCTGTCCAAGAAACATTTCTTTATACCAAGGCTGTTTTTGATGAAAACCATGGTTTGACTGCATTTTCCTTATATCTCTTAGTGAGCTTGTTACTAGAGACCTTCTTGCCTTCTTGCCCATTAGAGGATAAGTAGTCTGCTTTTCAGACCAGTTAGTTTCCTCAGCTCTTGTGAAAATTCAGTCCAAATAAACTTAATGTTGACTTGCAGGAGTTGTTGAACTATCAAGCTAAGCTAGATGGTCTCTAGAGCTCAGCTATTTTGTCATTCTGTTGGGTTTCTTAATTTTGTCTTAAATCTAACCTGCCCTGGTTTTGTGGATATGCAGGATCTATCCATTTTTTTTATTGTGTTCAGGCTACAAAACAGGGAGAAACATCACAGTGCAACACTCAGGATTTATTGACTGCATTCAACTCTCCCCAAAATTATGTTCCCTAAAGTGTTAGCTTTTACCTTATCCATAAGTACATTGCATTGCCACCCATGGGGAAGCTGACTATAAACTATGAAGGGTACTGTGTTATAATGAGTGTGCTTTCCTCACATCCAATACACTTACTTTTCACCTGTAATTTGACTAATCCTTACTTTTAATCTGACACAGGTTCCCCTGTATATTGCAGGTGTTCCATTCACTTCGGCCACTCTAGGCAGCTCTTGGCGCATTGGATTAACAGCCCTGGTGCGCTAGGGCAAGGGACAGCAGGTGGCATGGCGCACTGTTTGGGTCGCTAGTACAAGAGCTGGTACTCATTTTGGGTCTCCCACACAGATCTCACAGGATCTTCCTGCCCCTCAGAGCAGGAAACTGCATTCAAGCAGTCTAACAAGGATGTCAAGGTGCTGCACAGAAACTTCTGCCATGGAGGCAAACCTCTCCAGAATGGGTTTCCAGTGCAGAAAGCTCAGGCTGTATGTTCCTGGCTTCTGCACAGCCAAAAGTACCTCCAATCATCTGAAGTGACACTATGTATATGTAGCTGGACATATGACAGAAAACTTCTGATAAGAAGGAATAATCAATGTAGAATGTATTTATTTGATTTTAATTATGATTAGACCATTACTTCTCCTTGAAGACACATGATCATTTGTAATCATAGTTCTAAGCAGTAACATTTTGAGACATTAAACCTGGGCCACCTTTAGGGCTTTGCAAGTCCTGAAGATCAGAATAGTAGGCTAATCAGATGAGTAGAATTCCTGCAGGAGGAATTTCTTCAATCTCAGTATAAAAGAGGTATATACTAGTGTACATGTTTGCAAATTCCAAGGCTCAGCCATGAAAATTAAGTCATAGACTTGAGCTGTAGCCTGAAGACACCTGCCTGTTCTGCATCCTAGGTAGATAGCATTGGGCCTTTATTTCTCTTGCTGTTTAGAGCTGTGCAAAAGAATTAGTATTACCAGATAAATATTTTTCACATTTCTCAGTCATTTTGATCTTCAGAAAAGTTAGATTTTTTTTTTCTAGAGCAGAAAATCTGTTCTTGGCATAAAACCACTCCTTGCTAGGGGAAAGAGTGAATGTACTCATGAAAGTATTAGCTTACATTTGTTAAAACTTGTGATTTGAAAAAGAATGTTGAGGGATTTTCTATTCTTTTTGCAGCTCTCCACATTGCTGACCCTCTGACTAAGATGGTAATTTAAAGGTTCTCAGACTACTTTGTGAAATTCTTGATGTTACTCGGCAGAGCAGCCAGCTTTTTTGTTAACAGCTGCCTCGTATTTGGCTCAGGCAAGAAGATATAATTTAAGGAGGACATCTGAAATTTTATTCCTGCCATTGTCTATCCATGTAAGCAGTTTGTTTAGCCACTGTAGGGAAACTGTATGGTCAGAAAAACTTTTCTTTGCAACTCAGTCATTTAGGCAGTAAAATATTGAGGGAGGTGGTTGATATGCAAGGACCACTTCCTCCAGGCTCAAGAATGAAGCATCCTGATAAGCAAGAAATTGGTCAAAGGAGGCAAGAGACCTGCATGGGTGAACAAGGAACTCCTGTCATTAGTCAAACATAAGCAGGAAATACATAGGATGACAAGAAGGTGATCAGGAGTACGAAACACGGATTCACTAAAGACAAATCATGTTTGAACAACCTGATTGATTTCTACGCTGAAACTGCCTGGATGGATTAAGGAAGAGCAGTGGATACTGCCTGCCTTGACTTCAACAAGGCTTTTGACACTGTCTCTCACAATATCCTCATAGGAAAACTCAGGAAGTGTGGACTGGATGAGCAGTGAGGTGTGTTGAGAACTGTCTGAATGGCAGATCACAGAGAATTCTGAGGCAGATCTGAGAATTCAGGGCCTAGTTGGACGCCTATTACTAGTGTTCTTAAGTGTTACTTAAGGTTCAACACTGGGCCCAGTTATTCATCAATTACTTTGATGAAGGGGTAGATGCTTCCTCAGAAAGTTCACTGATGACACAAAGTTCAGAGGAGTGGCTGATACTCCAGAGGGCTGTGCAGCCCTTCAAAAGGATCTTAATAAGTTGGAGGGATTGTTAGAGAAATCCAACAAAGGTAAATGGAGGGTCCTGCCTCTGGGGAGGAATAATGCTCTACACCAGTACAGGCTGGGGGCCAACCTGCTGGAAAGCAGCTCTTCAGAGAAGGACCCGGGGGTCCTAGTGGACAACAAGCTGTCCGTGAGTCAGTAGTGTGTCTTTGTGGCCAAGAAGGCCAGTGGTATCTTTGGATGCCATTAGGAAGAGCACTGCCAGCAGGTCAAGGGAGGTGACCCTGCACCTCTACTCAGCCCCGGTGAGGCCATATCGGGAATGCTGTGTCCAGTTCTGTGCTCCTCACTACAGGAGAGACATGGAATTCCTGGAGTGGGTCAAGTGGAGGGCAACAAAGCTGATTAAGGGACTGGAACATCACTCTTATGAGGAAGGTCTGAGAGCATTGGGCCTGTTCAGCCACAATCTCATCAATGTATACAAGTATTTGAAGGGTGGGTATCAGTGTTGCTGAACAGTAGGACAGGAGGAACAGGCAGGAACCGATACGCAAGAAGTTCCACCTGAATATGAGAAAGAGTTACTTTATTGTGATTGTGACTGGGCACTGGAACATATTGCCCAGAGAGTTTGTGGAGTCTCCCTCACTGGAGATATCTGAGAACAGTTTACATTTTTTGAGGAGAGGCTGAAGGAGCTGGGTCTGTTTAGCCTAGAAAAGAGGAGGCTCAGGGGTGACCTTATCACTGTCTATAACTACCTGAAAGGAGGTTGTAGTCAGGCTGGTCTTTTCTCCTTGGTCTCTGGAGACAGGACAAGAGGTCATAGTCTTAAGCTTCAGCAGGGGAAGTTTAGACTTGATATTAGGAAAAGGTTTTTTACTTGAAGAATGATCCAGATTTGGAATGAGTTGCCCACAGAGGTGGTTGACTCGCCAGCCCTGGAGGTGTTTAAGGGTAGGCTGGGTGAGGTGTTGAGTGATATGATCTAGATGTAGATGCTAGGTTAGCTGGGTTATAGGTTGGACTAGATGATCTTCAAGGTCCTTTCCAGCCTTATCTATACTGTGAATACTGTGAATGTTTTTCAGATTTTTTTTCTTAGTACACATAGAATCATAGAATGGATCACGTTGGAAGAGACCACAGCATCTCAACCACCTGGTCCAACACCCCTGCTCAAGCCAGGTTATCCTAAAGTCCATTTCACAATATTGCATCCAAACTGTTCTCAAATATCATGGCTATCATCAAATGATCACCATGAATCATTTATGATCTTGTATTTGCATGTGTCAGCTGCTGGATGGTAGCAGGCAATAAGTACATTCTCATCTCATGACATGTCAAGGTAAATGCCAGACCCTCTCTTTACTTTTAGCAGCAGCAACCAATCTCCCATACCTTCAATTTGCTGAGAATGTGACTATCTGCAATGTTTCTGCTGCTGAGGCAATGCAAGTTGTGAATGTCGACAGAGGTGACCAGATAATTGCAAGCTCATTTATTTTGGTTATTTGTTTTATTTGGTTTTGTTTGTGTATTGTTTTCCCCGCCAAATGTGGCCTTTCCGGAGACTTTCCAAAGATGTATTCCCTCAGTTCCGGAGGCTTTCTGAATACTCTTCTTGCTTTACTTTGTATCAGTTTCCTATGCTTACTTCAGTCTCTTCACCTCCAGTTTTCTCTCCTGTGGCACCCTCCTTCCACTGCCCTGGGGTGCAGTGACAGGCAGGGTGTCTTCTTTGCTCTCCTCATCAGGAAAGCTGCATAATGCTGTCTGGCTATGCTGACCATGCTGCCACAGGAGAAACTTTAACTGCTCCTTATTTCACCATGGCTTGCATATTTAATCACTTTTGCTAGTGTAGAAGTTAGTGGAAGGTCTCTGGTGGCCAGTCTGTCATGGGGAGAGCCCTTTTATTCGATTGTAAAATTTTTCTCCTTTTTACTAGAACAGACAATAGGGTTTTTTTTTCTTATCTCCCCTTCCCTTCCCTGCAAGGCATAGGGCCAGGGGAGGGGCTTTCTCCTTTTTACTAGACAAACAATAGAGGATTCTTTGTCTTATCTTCCCTTCCTGGCAAGGCATGTGACATGGGGAGGGACCCGAGGGCCAGGGCGAGCTGAGTTACAGCCAATGGCATGTGAAGACATGCCCACAAGGCATGTGACATGGGAGGGGCCCAAGGCCCTATAAATACAGCTGCTGGGCCTCCAGGAGGGGAGTTTGTTAGAAGATCTTCTGGACTGAGGAAGCCTTGTTTCACCTCTGATCTCTACCACCGCCATTTTGACCAGGACCATGTGGACCTTTGAATCCTCATCTCAGTACAGCCTTACCCGTGCCGACCGCTGGATCTCCCTGCAGCCCCTTGGACATTTCAGGAAAGGATCACTGGCTGTTACTCCACTGGTTTGCCTACCCTGCACCCTATTCCCCTGCCCTTGGCATCCCGGAGGTGCCCTGGTCTCCCTTGAACTTGTCACCCCCCTCATTCTTGTTTTTTTCCCCAGCTGTCTATAGTTGTCATTATTCCATTGTTTTTGATACTTTTATTGTTGTTGTTCAAACATATATATATATATATTTGTTATATTTTTTCTTTCTCCCAGTAACATTCTTATTTCTCTCTATACATTATTCAAGTATTTCTAAATTCATACTCTGTCTTAATTGACACCAGGGCAATTTTTGCCTGTGTGGAAGTTAATGGAGGGTCTCTGGTGGCCAGTCTCTGGTGGCCAGTCCCTGTTGAGCAGAGATCATTTAGCCATTCACCTCTGTCCCTTAGCAGTGGGAACAGAGCTGTTGTTCTCAGTGTGGACAGACTGTGAGGTTCCCAAATTCTCTGAAAGTATGTCTACCTTCAGGTTTCCTAGAACTATGCAAAAATTGCCCATGCTTTTTTCTTTTCCTTAAAAGAGACTGCCAAGACTAATACCTTTTTATTATTATTGAGAGAGCTGGGATTGTTCAGTCTGNAACTGTTTGGAGCTCAAATATATTTTCAGTTGTTGATACTCAAATCTGGTTTTGAGTTAAAGATTTTAATTCTTCACATAAAGTCTAAAGATGCCATGTAACATTAGAGGTGTAAATGCATCTACCAACATGCATCTACAAAAGATGACTTCCTCATGTTGACCACAGAGCTATAAATAACTTTAAGGAGAGAAACTTGTACTGCAATGCTTTAAGCCTCACATGCAAACTATGTAGAGCAAGTCTATGCCATAATCTTCTCAGCTGCTAAAAATTTGTAGCTATTAACAGCTGTCCCTGCCCTACTCCCAAAGACCATATACAATGTTTATCATATTATTATCATATTATAAACATTATCAATGTTTATCATATTATCTGAAGATTAATCATGTTATTGCCCAAGGCTAGGATCTAAGTTTATAAATGATTAAGATTTTAAAAGGTTTTGAATTGGATTGAAATTTGGTGAATAATCTAACCAATGCACTGTTAAAAATGTACTATTTCTTTTGTTCTTGGCCTGTACATGTCCTACATACTGATGTCTAAATCAGCTGAAGAGGTTCCCAAAGGATGTAAAAATATCACAGCTGCAATTCCATTAGCAAGAATGCATCCATTGCAGACAACATTTTAATTCTGTATATAGAGTTTTGAGGCTCTGATTTATTTTTAAGATCTTAGGAAGTAACTCGGTCATCATTTGTAGCTCCATGAACATCTCTGGCTAGCACAGCGTGTCGCTTAAGTACTATGTCATACATTGACGTAACCAGGCTAGCATTTCAGACATAAAGAGCAGCTACTTGCCCTAGTTTTGCGCTTTAAGTACACCGTAAGCACAAAAATGATGCTTAAGTGAGTTTAACAGCCCATATTGAAAGTTTGGTTTGATCTTGGTTGGTAGTTTGGAAGTACCTATGGTATCTCTCCAGGTTATTCCTCCTGCAAGGTACATACACCTTGTTCTTAGTCAATAGAAAATTAATGGGTGGTACCAAGCATTCCTCTTGATATCAGAGGAAGATGGAGGGCTTTGCCATGGTGCATAACTGGAGATAAGATGAAGGACAAAGAAGAAATAATAAGTTTTAAAAGGGGCAGCAAAATGAATAAGGAATGCAATACTTCAGAGGCTTTCCAACTAGAGAGATTTTTAAATGGTAATGAGAACTTACAAAGAGAAAGGTTATGTGTTGGACAAATGTAAAATATCCATAACACCTTCAGAAAGAACTGAGTGACCTTGATGACTGTAGTAATCGAAAGGGACTGAAATTTAATGATATAAAATGAAAGGTCACATGCTCACTAACTGAAAACAAAACCTTTATTACAAATTGGGGTCTTACCATCTATCTGTAAATGACAGAGGATGAAAAGCTTCTGAAGGCACTGGTAGATCAGAGTGGCTATAAGTATCCAAAATTATGTGTCTGTGAAAAGACTGTTCAACTAGGTTAGCTGTCTGCAGTGGCGGTATAAGAATATCAGTGCCATTACATGAGGAATGCTAGAAATAATGATCCCAGCACTAGCATCCCAGGCTGCATTAGTCAAAGTGTTTCCAGCAGGTCATGGAAGGTGATCCTTCCCTCCTACTCAGCCTTGGCAGATACCTGAAGTGCAGTGCCTGGTTCTGGGCTTCCCAGTACAACAGAGACATACTGGACATACTGGAACAGGTCCAATGAAAGGCCATGAAGACAATTAAGGCCTCGGAGTGTCTGATATGAGGAAAGGCAGAGAAAAGTTAGAACTGTTCAGCTTGAGAATGAGAAGGCTCAGGGGGATTTATTCAATGTATATTACACCTGAAAAAAGGACTAAAGAAGATAGACACAGGCTTTTCTCAGTGGTGTCCTTGTGGTGGGACAAGAGGCAATGGGGTCAGACTGAAACATGAAATTCCCTTTAAATGCGAGAAGAAACATTTTTTACTGTGATAGTGACTGAGCACTGAAACAGGTTGCCCAGAGAAATATTGGAGTCTCCATCCTTGTAGATATTCAAAACCAACACAGGTTGAGAGAAATCTAGTCTAGATGACCTTGCTATGAGCAGTGTATTGAACTAAATTACCTTTGAAAGGACCTTCCAACCTCAGTTATCTGTGCTTGTGTGATTCAAAGGAGATGGATTCAGAGTGAAGAGACGTGTCACAGGTATGAGAAGGGATCTAGAGGGTCAATCCTGCTTGGTAGGATGGGACTTCTGTCTAAAACCAAATGCAGTGAGGTGTGTGTGTGGGAATGTGAGCACCACAGAGAGAGGGAAATTATTTATTGTAAAAGGCTGTGATCACACAATAATTGCTGGGTTTATGCTTGCCATAAATAACTGGAAGGCTGAAGTCAAAGGTGGTTATTCAGACATCACAGTAACTATATCTGCTAAAAACCTTTCAGATTGCAGGGATAAAATAAAAAAAATTAAAAAGAGTAGCAAAAGCCAACTTTTTTCAAAACAGCTGCTAGAAAACATTGGAAAAGAAATGTTATGATGCGATGTATCCATGAAGAGGGACTCCTTCAGTCTGGAGCTCTCAAATACAGAGGTCCCATTTGGGTTGCTCCAGTTTCTGTTTCCTTGAGGAACACAGGAATGCTAAGAGGTAAAGTTGTTGGTCTCTGAAACTCACATCTGTATGATATTACTGGAAAGGGATTATGAGGACATGGAGAGAATGAGCAACTCAAATGCATAGGAACATATTCTGTATTTAAGCTGGCAGAACCATGCTAGAGATTTGAGCAAAATCAATCAGGTGTAGTAACATTGCTGCTATGGTGGCACTCAATAGGGTGAGATACATGGAGACATTTCTTTGAAAATACAAAACGTGTTTAATTTTCTTTTAAACTGACACTTTCTTATCTTTCTTTAGAGCCCCATTTAACATATTAGAACAGGAGAATGCAAGAAGGATGTTACAAGGGCAAACTACAGTGTTTTTTGTCTCTATACCATTGCCTGGATCTAGAAAGGGTTTTCTAGTACCTCTTCTTTCACATTGTACCAGAAAATTTAGTTTGGTCTCAGAGCTCCAAGTCAAATGGATTAAAATGCATTTGAGTAACCTCTTTTGAGAGTAATCTATGCATCTGCACTTCTGCAATATACAGATTGTTCAAACTATCATGTACAATTACACATGAGAGAAGTCCTATGAAATTGATATCAATTACACTTCGAACAATTGTTAATTCCAATTATTTTTTCACAATAGATAATTACTATAATTTATATTGAAACATCTGTGGGAAAATAGAAGGCAAAAAGAAGCTCTATAGAATAATTTTGTAAAGCAGAAAATTATTAGATAAATAGTTTCAGTTGCAGGTGTTTGAGTACTGATCAGTGCTCAGAGAATCTGCAGCATTGATGGCTTCCTCTTCATGGTAGCGGGTATGTTGTTTATAGCCCTTGCTTCACTGTTCTGAGCAACAAGTTTGATGAATATAATTGCTCCTGGTTGATTTGATCATGTGGCTTTAGCTCCTGTATTGCTGTTCGTGCACTTTTTGTTTTAGAACAAGAAAACATCTTGCATGGATGGATTGTTGTCTTGGTTTAAGACCAGTAAAGGGTTATTTATTACTCTTTGGATGAGAGATTGTTAGAGATGTAACAGGATTTATTTACAAAAAAAAAAAAAAGGAACAAGGAATATAAAATGGGAAATAATTTGTGTGCAAGTACTATCAACTGTAGAGAACATAAAACCAGGACTTCCCACTCCCAGCACAAAGGAATCCCTCCACCTCAAACCTCACCAAAAACACCAATCCCCAAAAGAAAAGTCCCAACAACAACAACAAAATATGGATAAAAACAGTCGTGATGACCACCAGCTATCGTCAGGGAAGGACGGGCGTTAGCAAGGGGTAATGGATGGTGCCGATATTCCACGGGTTCATCTGGAAGAAAATGGCAGCAGGAACTAGGCGCCGGAGCAGCAGAGATTCCGGTGGGTGAAGCGAGGGCGAGAGAGAGTGAGTCTGTTTTGTGCCGTAGCTGTTAAAAGCTCTTGAGTCCCTCCCCCGTACTTTCCTCTCTGTCCAACTGGGTAACGCTCCGAGCTGCCGATCTCATCTGTCTTCCGGAAGAGCCGGTGTTTACGTCATCATCATGGCAACTTCCAGACCCGCCACATGGCTGCCCCCAGCCCGAGTAGGGGACTGGGTGGGTGTGTCGCTGCATGCCGCACTCCGGGACCTGCCCTCATACCACTCTGGTCCATGCCGCTGGCATTGGCCTCCTGCCTGTGCGCCCCACATGGTTGACAGCACTCCAGTGGCGATGAGGGAGTGGAAAAAGCCAAGGCACAGGGAGAGCTGCACTGTGCCACCACCCTGCCCCCCAGCCCGTGAGAAAATGGAAAAAATTCAAGAAGAAAACCAGGTCCCTGTGTAAAACAGTTGTCTATTTTACAGATTTTTTGGTACCTGCTGATGAAATATCCTCTGTCACCTGAGTCAGGCTTGGCATTGTTGCAAGCTCTGTGAAGCAAAGCTTCTGGAGAGCTGCTGAGACAGCCTCAGTTCCTGTTGGGAACTGCTCACCATCACATACATGCAGGCACAACTCAGTCCCAGGCATTTTCCAGTCTGATTGTGGTTCCTCAGTTGAGTATGTTCAGGCCCTATAAAGCCTTTCTTTCTTGCTCTTCTAATTCAAATTCATCCCTTGGCCAAAAGAAGGAACAGGAACAATGTCTTTTACCTCCTCTCAATTACTTTGGGAAGAGCCTTGCACACCTGAAATATGTCCAGCAGTTTATTGCAGCACATGTGCAAAGCTGCTTGCAGGCAGCACAGGGAGTTTGGTGGGATGTCTGACATTGAGCCTCATTTCACTTCCAGTTCATTTGCCCTGTTGACCCTGCCAGAGTGTGGTAGTGCTCCTGCCCAAGGAGCACTGGATTTCAACTGCAAATGAGTTTCAATCTTCGCCATTTTTTTGATGGCTCAAACTTCTGCCAGCAAGTTGCATTATGTTCTCTATCACAGCTCGTAGGCAAATGCTGAGAAGTGGATGTGGATGTGCAGTGACTCACATGCCGATGTCTTCTAGTTATATTTGCAGGCCCACCTAGACATCAATGCTTTATCCTAGCTTTGTTCTCTACTGTGAGAAGCATTACACTGCAAATCTTCCAGCTTACCTAGCATGTGTGACTGTAAATCTTCAGCTGTGAAGCTGGAAATTTAGTCAGTATCTCCGAAATTGCTAAGTAATTCATGCTGAGAGATGATGCAAGATGTCAATACGTCTCAGTGTGCATTGAACCTTGGCCAAGGTTCAATGATAAGAGACTCAGAAAAATTTGGCTATGTGGATTTTGCTGCAGGTAGATAACACAGGCCTGATATCCAGCGGCTGAATGCATTCGTTATCAATTTTATCTTACTACATAGCATTAAGGTGAAGGTCACATTAATTCCTCTTACAGAATGGTTTTGCTCTGTGTCCTGATTCAGTCCCTTCAAGACGGAGTGCTGCAGGAAAGAGGACCCACCTCAGCTAGCTGTTCTGTGAGGTGAGGACTGGGAAATTCCCTGGTGTATTGGCTGATCCAAGTGTGATGCTCTCAGCACTGCAGGTTACGTAAAAGGGAATATTCCCCTATTTCCAGTGGAGAGATAGTAAGATTTATTGCAAGAACTTGTTAGAATATGTCTGGGACCAAGTGTGCAGCTCTGCCTTTGGACTTGAAAAAGGCAGCCAAAGGATTACTGTGGGTAACAAGAGAAGGAAGAATGCATTACAAAAAAACCTGGAGGAACGTCTCTTGTTTAACTTAGCTAAATGGAGGCTGGAGGCGATACAGCTGTTGTCCATGAAAATGCCAGTATGAAAAACAGGGATTTTCTGAAAATGGACAAAATTAGATGAGAACTGAAGGTATATAAATAGAACAGGAGAAAAATAAAGCTAGAAAAGGAAAGGTGTCTCCCCATCATGTGCAGAACTTGCTTCCGAAATGGAGCTTGGTGTGGCAATGAAAAAGCTTTATACAGTACAATACCAGTGGCAGAATTCTATCACCAGGAATTCTATTCCTCTAGTATACCTGTTTGTTAAAATTTCTTTTAAGTGCCAGTTATTTTCCTCTCCAAGGGAAGGTAGCCACCATGAGAAAACCTGGCATACATACAAAGCATGCATCAGCAAAGTGTCAAGGGGTACATTAGCCTTTTTGTAAGCATGTTCTGTGGCTTGCTGAGGTCTCTGCTGAGCTGGCCACTTAATTGCAATATGTACACATATTACAGGCAGAATTAAAATTACATAGGGAAACAAAAACAAGTTAGCAAGCAACCAAGGGAAAATTAGTGCATTAAAATCTAGTCCTTTGTCCTCAGGACTAGTGTTGTCAGAGTCTCCAGGGCTATATGCTGTGCTTCCTCTTGGGAAGTGCAATAGCGAAGTTGCATCCTGTGAATCACAGGTTTCACAGGTTATTCTGAGTTGGAAGGGACCCACAGGATCATCTAGTCCAAGTCCCAGACCTACAAGCGTGGAACCACGGGAGCCACGCTCCATCCCTCCAAGCCTCCCACCATCTAGACCATGTCACTGAGTCATCATCGAGTCTTCTCTTAAACACCTCCAGGGATGGTGACTCCACCACCTCCCTGGGCAGACTATTCCAATGAGAGATCACTCTCTCTGTGAAGAACCTCTTCCTAACCTCCAGCCTAAACCTCCCCTGGCATAGTTTGAGGCTATGTTCTCTTGTTCTGGTGTTGTCAGCCTGAGAGAAGAGATTTACACNGTCAGGGAAGGGCCCCAGCAAGGAGCGACAGATGATGCAGCTGGGAGAAGATGGCAGCAGAAGCAGGATGCAGGAGCAGCCAAGCAGCAGGTGATTCTGGCAAGGGCAAGAGAGACCAGTCCCTATCGCGCTGTAACTTTTAAAGGCTCTTTAGTTCCTCCCCGGTAGTGCCCCCCTGTTCAATGGGAATAAGGCTCCGAGCTGTCAATCCCGTCTGTCTTTCCATAAGAGCTGGTGTTTTATGTAATCATCTAGGCGACCTCTGGACCCTCACATGCCTGCCCCCCCGCCCCAGCAGGGAACCGGGTAGGTGTGCTGCCACGTGCTGCATCGGCATTCTGGGACCGCGCCACCAGCACAGGACCAGTGGTGGCGAGAGGGGCTGGAGGGGGGAAAGCCGGGGGATCCCCCACACGCTGCTTCCGCGCTGCCAGCACCACCCCCCCTCTTGGGAGAAAATGGGAAAAAAAAAATCACAAAGAAAACCAGGTACATGTGTGTTAAATCCTCTCTCGTTCTGGGAGGAGGGGAGGGGGAAAGAAAGAGGGAAAGAAAAAAAAAAAGATGGTTAAAACTTTTCCTCTGTAAACATGTAAAAAGAAACCTCTGACACCAAACCCATGACATTGAATCCTAACATTCTGTGGGATATGGGTTTAAATTTCATGGAACAGAGATCTGTTGCAAAAGTCATACTTGTTTAAGGCTTGCTCTTTGTTTCTTTTGTTGTCTACAGGAACTTAGATATGGGAATATTAATATTTTATGTCTATTCACAGACAGGTCTTTTTTCACTCAGGTCCTTGCTAGCAGATGTTCCTTATCTCTTGCCTTTTAGAGGATTGCTATTAACCTCCAGCTGTCCCTGTTTTCCTTCAGTTAGGGATCCAGTAGCAGTTACCTTAACAAAGAGAAATTTCTTTCACATCTTTTTGCATTTTTTGGAAAAATTTGATAATCCCTTAGACCTCAAGGATTCTCCAAAGGGTATAGTTGGATGAACTTGTGACTAAGGGTCAACTTTAATGAAGGTGACCTTTCCTGTTCACATCTCCTTTAACGTACTTTTTTTCTCCATCATTTCCTATTTTCTCAAACTGTAACAGAGGCCTGTCTGCCACCTTTAGCTTCTTTCTGAGGCTATTTTCAGAATTCCTGCTCTGGTTATTAACCTAGCAAGGCATCCTCAGTGCTGTTTTAACTGTGGTACTTTATGCATGCTGATGGTACCATAAGGGAAAAGGAACTGTCTGCTTCTCTCAAGTTAGTGTTGGAACAATGGTGACGGTTCCCTTTTTTCTCTCCCCTCTCCCCTTCTTTGGTTTGTTCTTTCGCTTTGTTTTTGTTTGTGAGCATTTAGGACTTTAACATGTAAAAATCTTTCAGATATTCTACTTTTTAGTTTTGATAAATTCACTTCAAATAAAATTTATGTGCAAGAGGAAAGACTCCAAACATCCAAGCTCATAGAGCCCTGCATGGTTCTTTTTCACTTCTCTTTTCAAGACTTCTTCTGCAGCACTCCTCCCCAGAGGATCATATTTTGTGACAAGAACATTACCTTATGCCTGAAGTCTGGTTGAAGTCAATGAAAGGTTATAAATTAACTCCAGTGAGTACTGAATCTAGGTGTCTCTAACAGTTCTCCAGCAGGTTAGGCAAGCTAAGTTAACTAGAAAGTATTTTTCTTGGTAGTGTATTTTATTCTGAGTAATCTTTTACTTTACACCTTTTGCATTAAAAGGAGACTAGAAAATAGTCTCGAGGCAACATATTAGGTGAAGGCATCTTATTGTCCATGTTAAATGCAGATATGGTCTGTCCTCTTTTAATTTTCCTACAAAAATGAATTTGGCATGGTTTATTAGTAAGAAGCCAATGAAATAGTTTGTACATCACAGTAGATTTAGTTCATGTAATTGCAGCAATCAAACCAAGGCCCGAAGTGTTAACATACAGTAACTGGACCCATTCTGTAAAAATGATAATTCCTCATTGTAGCTGTGATATTCTGGGTCTCTTACTTCAGAATCATTTTACATTCGCTGCTGTAATTGTCAAAGTTAGGTGTCATGAAGTATGATGTCCTAGAATTAGATGGGTAATCATCTTTAATTTTTCAGTGAACACTGGTCTGTACCAAACTTAATTCTGTGACAAGGCATAGCTCTTAATTTCTCCAGTTTTTGTTCTGTTATAATCAGCCGTACGAATGGTGCCCTTTAACAAAACTGTGGGACCTCTGTGTTCTCTGGCAACAAGTGTTCACCTGCCCCTTTTCCTATTGCATGGGTAACCTGGGTGCAGAATGACCCTCTTACTTGTGCAAGGCTGCTGGAGTCTGGAGTGCCTTGTGTGGAAGATGCAAGCAAGTCAACAGAGTAGGCTGTTGAGCAGACTGCACTCACAGAGAATCATGAGTCAGTAGGGTAGAATCAAAGGGCACTTCATTTGTGAAGCACCTTATAGCTGTTTGATCTTACTGAGAAAACTCAAGCCCTGTACAGTACTGTGCCATTCCATAGTCCTATTTCATTGCTCTTTGGAGCAAGAAGGTAGACTGAGTCTGTAGTAGTGCAAGCAGTGTTTCAACATAGAGCAAGTTTTATCTTATGAGTGGGAACATTCACATAGCTCCACTAAAAGGAAAACCATATCTAAACTGTTTCTTATCAGCACCTACTGGTTGGTTTTGCCATTTTTAACAAAGGACCTGGCATCTGGATGCCTTTTCAGTGGTCAAGGCAATGTGTGCAAACTGTTCGGATAATGCTCTGCTACCTTTAGTGCTCCCTTTGGGTTATCTCAGTCCATCTTTGTAACAGGTCCTTTCAGTGTTCACAGAGGTACATCCTGCAGGTGAAGAAATCAATGGCCATGCTGGTTCAGGACAAAATCCATCTTCCCCAGGACATTGTCTCCACCAAGAGCCAGCAATTCATGCTTGGAAAAACACAGTAAGAGTGATCATTGCCTGGAATGATCCCTATGATCCCAGCACTCAACCCCCTAAGGACTTTATTTAGACAAATTCCAGCAATTTATTTAGAGAAATTCCAGCAATTCATGGCCATTAAACATACCGGTGTGGATGGAGTCCTCTTGCCCATACTTTTCAAACTTGCTCAACCCTTCAGCCTTTACAACGTTTGTGGCAATTAATTCCACATCATGAATATTGTAAAAAAAGGGTTTGAGTTTTCTTCTTACAGTAGTGAGGTGAGGCGGATTTTGAGTCATAGTTTATGCTTCAGCATGAGGAAGGTCGCGGCTACAGAATTTGTTGACGTGATGCAGAACAGCTGGCTAGCTAAGTCCCCGGCCATGGCAGCACAGTGCTGAGGGCCTACTAACAACTGCTTTTGGGGACCCAATTAAGTGAAATTAAAATACCTTGTAGACAAAAATAGAAAACATATTACACAGTAATCCCTCACCTCTTTGCGCATCGAGTTTCGCTCCCTCACATCTCTAAGGTACTTTTTCCAGCGAAGACGCCATAGTCTTCTCTTGATTCTTCATGGCATCTTTCCATGTGTGGATGCGCAGAGTGCCCCTGCCACCTTGTGGGGTGGGAGTGGCTCACCCCGTGGGGTGGGGAGGCTCGCCTGGGAGTCAGCCAGACTCCATCCCCTATGAGTGTACGTACTCTGTGTATACACACTGTGTCAACCTTGCCAAAGGAATGTGAGGGCAGTCTGCGGCACAAGCTTAAAGCCATGTTCCTGTTCGAGACAGGCGTGCACTAAAAGCTGCCCACCTTGCAAGCGGTAGGCAAGCGACAGGCAGTACCCTCCTGCAGCGGGACCACGGCTGGCTGCTGCATTGGGGAAGTCAAGCAGCAGAGGGTTGCGGGACCCATACACCTGCCGCAACCCCAGGCTGTCCCCAGGAAGGTGTGCCCATCGTGTGGGACCCTCAGAAGAGCTTTATCACAGAAAGGGTAATCCCTCAGTGGAATGGTCTGCCCAGGGAGGTGGTGGAGTCGCCATCCCTGGAGGTGTTTAAGAAAAGACTGGATGAGGTGACATGACCTAGAGGCTCAGATGGAGTGTGGTGACCATGCCTCCAGGGTTGTGGGAGCGATCCCTGTATGGGCGTTGCTTGGGAGTTGGACTAGATGATCCTTGTGGGTCCTTTCCAACTCATAATAATCTGTGAACCTGTAAACTGGGACAGGAGCTACCCTCCACCATCCCCCACATGGGGAAGGGACAGAGAAGATCCCCTTCGCTCCCCTGTCCCATCAGAAGGCGTGGGGAGGTACTGGGTACACTCCCCAGCACTGCAGGGCTCAGGAGGTGGGGAGATGGTCATGACTGGTTTGCATATACATGATCCGTCGCTCCTCATGGAATCCAAGATTTGTGGCATTCTTGTGGTCCTGATACTCCACGAAATTTGAGGGATTACTGTACAAGAGAGGGAGTAGTCAGTTTCTCTATTGATAAACAGGAAGCAAAATGAGTCCCTGACTCTTCTTAATGTAGAACTGAACAGGCCCCATCCATTTTTCTACCTGCCCTTATCTGCAAACTTGTGACTTTTTAAAATGCAAGCAATGCTGCAGTGATCCAGACTGTGCTCTACAAGTTTCAACCCTTGTAAAGTGCTCTGCCTGGGGACGGAAGCCAGCTGTGTCTTCCTCGGGAGACTTGCTAACATTTATGCACGTGAATCTTCCTGACTTTCAGTTTGGTTTTGGATTAAGTTCAATGAATTGATTTTCTATGTAAAATACTTTGGCATCCTGGTGGTGAATGTGCATCTTACTGTCTGATGCTGAGGGACCTAGGGTAACTGACTTTAGAGAGAGAAAAGGGATGGTATTTCTGGTGAGAACTGCATCACCAAAATTTTCACACTGTTTTGTTTTACCCTAAATGGCTCCTATGATATTTACTCTTGGATCTCATCTACTTTTTTTGTGGGAGACCCCAGGGTTATGTCTGTTTTAGCGAATGAAACATGTCTGGGACTGGTCCCAACAGAGAGTGATCCATGTACATGGCATTAAATTTTCAACCCTCCAGCGCAGTTATTGGCTGTACTTCTTAGCCTTCCTATATCCTGTACTGGGAATATTTGGGAGGCTTCTAGATGACCTAGAGCAAAACTACGTCAGGAACCATTATAAAGAACTGTAAAGAATTAACAGTCCAAGTAAGTGATTCCATTCCTGTGTTGGGAACATTTCCTGGCACTACTTAATAGGGGTGACGGATTGCCAATAATTAGGGTAAAGATTGAAGGACTAATGATTTTGAATTCTTGGTAAGGTATTGCTGAAAATGCTGGTATTTTTTATTATTGACTTGTAGAGATTTGGGGAGATCTTTTGTACAAATAGCCTTGGGTAAGGGAAGTATGATTCCCCTGAGCAAGGGCAGTAGTTCTTGGGGATTTGCCCTGTGATATGACAAAAGAGGTGGGAGAAGATTATTTCAGGATGCTGATATATCTGCAATACCTCACTGGTTCCTTGGGTGCATGTGTGGGATCTAGCAAGCAATCCTGGATCACCACAAGCAATGGATAGTTCAGAAAGGCTGGGGAGTCACTGAAATAAGAAGGTCCAGGTGACCTAGAGAAACTACAGTAAACCCTCAGTACTTTGTGCTCTAAATCTCAGAGCTTCATTACATCATGCTTCTTCCCCCTGTGAAGATATGTCCATTCTTTGTGTCTGGCTCCCCTCCGCGAAGCCTGTGAATGGTGAAGATAGCAAACTTGATTATGCAATTAAGCCCCACCCATCGCCCCACCCCCCTCAGCTCCAGAGTGTTGTGTGACCTTCCTGGGACCACCCCGCACCCTGAGCTGGCTAAGGAGACCGAAGGGAATGGCTTCTGCCCAATCCCATCCAGGGAGTCCTGGGATTCCTGTTCTTTGCCACCGTACTAAGACAGGGCTTATCAGGGGGTGTGTGTGTTTAAAGTCAACTCAGCTGGATAAACATGGCACATGGGCTTTGGTTGCCATGGCTGAAAGAACCCAGTGCTGTGGCTGCAGTGGAAAGGAAGTGGGCAGGCTCTCCTAGAGCTGGTGGCAGCCCATCCCAGGGCTGATGCTTATGGCAGGGAAAGCCAGAGTGCCCCAGGACGGGACCGCACTGGGGTGGGATGGCACTGGGACAGGACATCCCTGCCTGCCTCTGCCGGTGCTCTAGGGCCACGCTGCTTCCTCCTCTGGGCTCCCTTCCCTGCTTCCTCCTCTTTCCGTCCCCAGTGGCTCTCAGTGCTCAGACCCACTGGAGGACAGGGGCACCCCTTCCCCAGGAGTGCCCACAGCCCCACTCCTCTCTGCCCACCCCTCTACAGCTCTGTCTACTGCCCCTGCCTGTCCTGTCCGCAGCTCCTTTCTCCTCTTCCCTCTCCTCCCCTCTCCCCACACCTCCTCGCCCACCCCCCTCCCCATCCCAGAGGAGAGCCTCCTGCCCTGTCCAGCCAGCTGCACCCCCAGGGTGAGGTGTCTTATACCCTCTCCCAAGTATCAATTGTTTTAAGTGTTTCTGACATGGCCACAAACATCTCTTGCATTAAAAACAAACTAGTGCTACCTTGAGGGAGCTTTAATTTGGGTACCCACTCCCTCTCCACCTCTGTGGCCACCCTGGAGACCCCCGTTTCTGCTGCTGCTCTGGGCACAGGTGGCGCCCAGGTGCTCCCTGCTGCCCCTCCACAGTGGGCATGACTCATCTACATATTCATGAGCCCATTTGCATATTCATGAGCCATCTATCTTTACAGCATTTTCTATGTCCAGACCCTGCTTTTTGCTGAAAAATGAACAAAAAAGGATTGAATCTGCAAAGACCTGGACTGCAAATGAGTGTGGGTTTAGTTCTACATTTTGGTTCTACTGTAACATGAAGTAAATCCTGGACATTTAGGTTAAAACCTGACTTTTATTAGTCCAGACATTATAAAAAGTATTGAGTACTGAATGCCTTTCTCTTTCCTAGTCTTGTGGAATACTGGGGTATATTCTATGTTTTAAGAAAGACAGGGTGCCTCTCAAGATTTCATTAATCTGAGGTTTGCTTCATAAAAAATTCTGAAACTATATTGGGATGCTGAACACTGTCATACTGATTTTTCTTGAATACCACTGCACCCTGCATTTCAAACACATATCTGGTGACATTTCTAAAAACCACTACAAATTCATAAATTGAGGGAAACAAAGTTATGCTGAACACAGTCTTAGTTTTGCTGGCTAAAAGTTAGAGAGAAAATGTTATTAGGAAGAGCTCAAAGTGTCATTCATCTTCTATATATTGCAACAGTTCAATATTGCAGTAGGATAAAAAAAACTTGAAAATCTCTGGACACAGTTTTAGGAGTTCCAGAGCATATTGATAATCGAGATAATAAAAATTATAATCTGTGATTGATGGCAGATTAGGGAAAATCTTGTTTGAGAATTGATAGGCCTCTACTAGTTACTCTTCTTTGTTGTGTTGTATCTCTATCAGTCTCTGGGAATCAATTTGGCAGCTGGTTTCTGAGTTAGGAGAGTTAGATGCAGCCTTAGTTTTTTAGCTTTCTGGAAGTGACATGCGGTTCAGTGTGATCTAATTTTTTTGTTTCTTTGCTTATTCATGGGTCATTTTGGTTTTTGTTTTGTTTTATCTTAGTAGGTATTATAGACTTGTTGATTGTAATGTCCTGAAAATGTTCAGGAAACGATTTCTTTTTCCTCTTCTTGATTGGCTCACCTAGTAAAAAAAAAATCAAGAGGTCATCTAATGCCCCAGTATATAGAAATTCCTTATATTCACGTGTATTCAATTGTGATTTTAGGCCTGGGAAAGTTCCTTGTTCACATGTCTATTGCAGGCTGTGAGAATCATCAGAAGATGCTGAAGTGTTTTGCAAAGATATAGAGGCAGTAGTGACATGTGGCCAATTCTTGTATTGTGAACTGGGTTTTTACAGAAACACGCAACGCATTTAAAAAAGCTCCTAAAGGAAAACTTTATTAGGCAGAATTCACATAGTCCTTTTGGAGTCTGAGCAGTGCAACTACCCCAGAGCAAACCAACATATTTAAGAATGAAATTTAATTTAAGAAAGGTTTAATCAGAACCTCTCTTTTATCTCTCCTTTTGGAAACAGGCACAGCTCATGTCAAAATGTTAAAACTGCTGTACTTTTTAAAGGAACTGGGTTTTAATTGCAGGAGTCACCCTGAAAGCACACAGCCTGTGGGACTAGAGCAGCAGGACCTGCATTGATTTCAAAGCTTCTCTGCACTAGAGTTGAAAACTTTGTAAGACACTTTGGGCCATTGCCTACTGTAGGAGAAAGCAATGCGGGTTTGAATTGTGGGTTTGAATTACAGGCAGAAGAGTGTGGAGGTGGGTCAGGCATCCAGTCTGTACATGTAACGCTGTGTAGCCAATCAGGTTAAAGAAAAGCAACTACAACACAGCCAATGGCATAAAGCTATGTGTATTAATGGCTATGGCAGGATGTATAGAAGCTGGTAACTCACGTTAGTAAACTGTCTTGGTTGGTTAACCCCTTTGGCGTCCATGCCCTTAATTTGCCATAGCCTATCAAAACTCATGTGTGACATTTCTTCTCTCAGCAGCACAAATAGAAGTCAAAGGATGAGGAAGCTGTAACAGATCACTTGGTACTAAGTTATTGCATGCTTGGTCTTTCAAACACCTTTGGTTTTGTGCAGAACTTTTTATAAAGGAAGGAGAAATTAGGTAAACATCACATGGCATTTTCAGACCTGCATACAGGGATTAGTATTCAAACCATAGGACCGCTGACATAGGTCAGAGACTGCTGTTTACAGTGGTGCTTGATTAGAGGGAAAGACTTTTTTTCAGAAATTACCTAACGAAATGGAGCTCTGTGGTACTGTCATCCCTTGAAGCGAAGAATCAGCCCTAATCCTTTCAGACCAAACTGACAGCAATTTACAAAATGTAGCCTTGTAAGTGTGATGCTTGCAAAGTTTTTGTCCTTTTATCTGTTCAGTAAGCTTTAGATTTTCATTTTTCTGTAACTTGCTTTTGATTCTGGGGCTTCAGCTTATATCAGGCAGAGTCTTTCAAACTCTGTCTTTAGTCCTCTTTTGATCACTTGTACTGAAGACCACTGTGTTGTATCAGCAAGTGTGTCCAGAAGGACCAAGGGAGTGACTTTCCCCATGTATTTGGCACTGGTGAGGCCACACCTGGAATCTTGTGTCCAGTTTTGGGTCACTCACTGCAAGAAGGACATTGAGGTGCTGTAGTGTATTCAGAGAAGGGCAACAGAGCTGGTGAAGGGCCTGGAGGACAAGTCTGATGAGGAGCAGCTGAGGAACCTGGGGATGCTTGACCTGGAGAAAAGGAGGTTCAGGGGGAGCCTTATTGCTCTCTATAACTGCATGAAAGAAGGCTGTAGCCAGGTGGATGTCAGTCTCTTCTTCCAGGTAACAAGCATTAGGATGAGAGCAAATGGCCTCAAGTTGCACTAGAGGAGGTTTAGAATGGACATTAGGGAAAAATTTTCTGGGAAAGGGTTACGTATTAAGCACTGGAACAGGCTGCCCAAGGAAGTGAAAGAGTCACCATACTTGGAGGTTTTTAAAAGGCATGTAGATCTGGCATTTGGGGATGTGGTTTAGTAGTTGACCCAAGAGTGTTAGATTTATGTTTGGACTCAATGATCTTAAAGGTCTTTTCCAACCCTAATTACTCTGATTCTATGATCACTTGAAAATGTTCTATGAATGAGTCTCTCCTCTCAGCTAGATGAGATTAATGAAGCAGCATTAATTAGCTATGGTGCATATTCTGCAGCAGTCTATGAATGCTGCTTTTTTCATATGTACAGAAATGGCAGAATACAGCCCTGCCTTGAGAGTAATTTTTGAAGCCCAGTATGGAGATTTAACCACACAGTTGCAGTTCAAGCCAGTGACAATTGTACCCTTAAGCTCTCAAACTCTGTTCATTGCTCTGAAAAACCCCCATCTAGACACATTTGACTCTGAAATGAATAACAACAAAAATGTTTGGCACTTCAGAAGCAGTTAACATCTGCTTATATATTAGTTAATTAACAGAGCAATTAATCTTTGAAGATGTTAAAAATAGGAGAAGATATCACTGCTGACACAAGACTTGCTCTGGATGCACCTGGAGAACAAGCCCTATGGGGAGCGACTGTGGGAACTGGGATTGTTCAGCCTGGAGAAGAGGAGGCTCAGGGGTGATCTTATTGCTGTTTACAACTACCTGAAGGGAGGTTGCAGTCACAGAATCACAGAATCAGAATCACAGAATCAGTAAGGTTGGAAAAGACCTTAGAGATCATCGAGTCCAACCCATCACCTATTACCTAACCTAGCCAAACCTGTTACCTAACCTGTTGCCATCCTGCTACCAACACACCATCCTACCTATAACACACTACCCTAATATCTAGGTCATGCCACCAAGTACATCATCCAACCTTTTGTTAAACACCTCTAGGGACGGTGACTCCACCACCTCTTTGGGCAGCCCATTCCACTGAGAGATCACCCTCTCTGTGAAAAAGTTCCTTCTAATGTCAAGTCTAAATCTCCCCTGACGCAGTTTAAGACTGTGTCCTCTTGTTCTATCACTTGTAGCC
>WEKX01023421.1:45583-56961 GCA_013390025.1 Pitta sordida
CCTCCAGCTTCACCAGGAGTTTGTTATGGGGGACAGTGTCAAAGGCTTTACTAAAATCTAGGTACACCACATCAACAGCTCTTCCCTCATCAACCAGGCGGGTCACCTGATCATAGAAGGAAATTAGATTGGTCAGGCAAGACCTTCCTTTCCTGAAGCCATGCTGACTAGGTCTGATCTCCTTACGCTCCTGGAGGTGCAACATCATTTTCCTTAAGATGACTTGCTCCATAATTTTGCCTGGCACCGAGGTCAGGCTAACAGGTCTATAATTTCCTGGGTCCTCCCTCCTACCCTTCTTATGGATAGGTATCACATTGGCCAACTTCCAATCTTTTGGGACCTCCCCAGTAAGCCAAGACCTCTGATAGATGATTGAGAGAGGCTTAGCAAGCTCATCTGCCAGCTCTCTCAACACTCTAGGTGGGTGGGTGTAATCTATTCTCTCAGGCTGCCAGCACCTGAACAAGAGGACATGCCAGCTATGCCAGGGGATGTTTAGGCTGGATGTTAGGAAGAGCTTTTTCACAGAGAGAGTGATCTCTCAGTGGAATGGTCTGCCCAGGAATGTGGTGGAGTTGCCATCCCTGAAGGTGTTTAAGAAAGATTGGATGAGGAGCTCAGTGACATGGTCTAGACGATGGGAGGCTTGGATGGATGGAGTGTGGTGCCTGTGGCTCCAGGGTTGTGGGCTCGATCCCTATGTAAGCATTCACTTGGGAGTTGGGCTAGATGATCCTTTGGATCCCTTCCAACTCAAAATATCCTGTGAATCCTGTGAACCTGAGGCTCACTGAGCTGCATTTTGAAGCCTCCCATTGACTTCATTCCATCTGGGTAAGGGCCCAAGTGTGATTTGTCCACATTAGTCACACTTTGTCTGGTTTTAGATAAGATTCACTTTCTCTTGACCCATTTTAAATGACATGGTGGAAGTAGGATTACAGCCTGTTCCATCTCACACCAACACTTACATATCTTAGCTTTGCATATGTGTATTTGTCCCCTTCAATTGTTCAGAACTAATTAGAAATGATGGGACTTCAGCTATTAGTCATTGTAAAGGCAAGTGTCATGAACCTCTCTAACAATAGTATCTGTACAGCTTTTCCAATACTAAATTTATTTCTCTAACAACACTTATGTTGGAAAGGTAAGTGTATTGTCACCATCTTACTGACACAGAACTGAGGTACACGAGTTGGATTTCAGCACCAGACTCAAACATATACATTCAGATGTTGGCACATCTGGAGGGTATCTAAGCTCCTGTTATGGTTGATGGAGATCTAGTTCGTCAACTCCCTAGAGCCTGGAAAGGGGTTGTTTTCACCCTAAAGTAGATATTTAGTGGCTCCGCAGTGACTTCACAGAATGTTTGAGTTTGAACAGACCTCTAAAGGTCATCTAGTCCAAATGCCCTGCTCAAGCAGGATCACCTAAAGCCACTTGCCCAAGATTGTCAGATGGCTTTTGTATGTCTTCAAGAATGGAGACTATGCTACCTCCCTGGACAACCTGTGCCAGTGCCTGCTTACTCCCACAGTAAAAACGGATTCCCTTATTTATGAATAAGGATCTACATGAATATGGACTCACTCTGAGAAAATGCAACAGGACACTTCAGCTGTACCTTCAACTGCTTAATACAGCATGATGCATCAACAAAGTCTTCAAGTAGAGTGCAATCATTGTTTTGAGCCAGCTCTGGAGTCTTGCTTTAGGAATTAGCTTGATCAAGGACCAGTAAATCAAGGACCTCTGCATGACATGCTCTTGGGCAGGGGAGATAAAGCCACAGAATGGTTTTGGCAGAGCCGAGAATTGAACTCCCTACTCCAAAAGGCCACTTTTCTTACTGCTTTAGTCAGTGCGCCATTCCTCCTCTCTATTCAACTTGAAATTAATCACAAAAAGTATAGCAAAAATATCTGTACATGTTCATTCTGTAATTCACAAGTTATGTCACTTGGTGAGCGTATTGGTTTTTTTCTGTGGCTGGGTTTCTGGTAGTGGGGGCGAGGGGCTATAGGGGAGGCTTTTTCAACAACTTTTTGGAAGAGCAACTCATAGCTGGCAGAGCCAGTGTCAGCCAGCTCCTGGCTGGACCCACTCCTGGGCAAGGCCAAGCCAATCAGCAGAGATAGAGATGCCTCTGTGATATCGTATTTAAGAAGGAAAAATTTAGGAGCAGGAAGACAATCATGGCCACCAGAGAAGAGCACAGTGAGAAGATGTAACAGCAAATGCACGCACCAAGGCCAGGGCTTATTGAGGGGGAGGAGGTGTTCCAGGTGCCTCCCTGCAGCCCATTATGAAGGCCATGGTGAAGCAGGCTCTCTGCTGCAGCCCATGGAAAGCATTCAGGGATGCAAAAATCCACCTGTGGACTGTGGAGGAGCTAGGATGGATGCTGGAGGGAGGCTGCAGCCTGTTGGAGCCCACATCAGAGCAGGGTCCTGGGAGAGGCCTATGGCTTGTGGAGAGGAGAGTCCATGCTGGAGCTGAGCTTCTCCAGGTAGGATTAAAATCCACTTCAGTACAATGGTGAGTGTTTCCGTCTCCTATACAGGAGACCAGAGGTTCAATTCCCGCCAGGGAGGCAGTGGTGCTGTTTAAGAGTTGGAATTGATGATCTTTGTGGGTCCCTTCCAACTCAGAATATTCTGTGCATCTGTAATAATCTGTGCCTTGGGTGGGACCCACGCTGGAGCAGCCTGTACTGAAGGACTGCAACCTGTGGAGTGACCCACAAGCAGCAGTGTTTGGAAGATGCCCCTGGAATGGATTCACGTTAGAGAGGGTTGTGAAAGACTTTCTCTCATGGAACGGACGCCATGGAATGCAGGCGAATGGCCTCCTCCCCTGAGCAGTGGCAGAGAAACACCAACTGCCTGGCTCCCCCTACTCCTGTCCCCTCCCTGCCTACTGGAGGAGGGGGAAAGTGGTATCTGTTGTAAGAGAAAAAGGGGTTGGGGGTGGAGGGGATGATGCCTTAGAGAGACTTCTCATGTTAAGTTCTGATCTTGTTAGAAATAAATTCTTTATGTCCTCACCTTGGAGTTTGTTTTGCCTGTGATAGTAAAAGATTTCTAATTAGTCCTTATTTCTGCTCTAGCAAAACTCTTCAATTTTATTTCCTTTCTCCCCTGTTTGTGTGAAGGAGGGAGTGAGTGAGAAATTGTTGGTGAGTCTCTGACATTCAGCCAGGGTCAAGCCACTACAGTGCGTGACAGAGAAAACATTCATAAGGCACAGAGGCTTTACTTGTGCAATTGATATCAAATTGTTCAATAAAACTCACACAGAGCAGACTGCAAATATCACTATATTGACATTAAATGCCCAATGGGCTCAGTGATTGAAATAGCAACTAAGCTATAGAGGGCACACCTAACCAGAGTTTAAAGACAGAAATTACCAGAGTGAACTGTGAGCAGCTAATACTCAAAAACCACAAATGTTAGAGGGGTTATTTTAGATAAGAGAAAATGGAAAATTGTCTTCTTTGCTGAGAGATGTCTTTATTACGTTAGATGTAGATGATCATCAAGAAGCCTCTAGTTTTCATATGGGAGAGGAAACTGAGAAATAAGAAATAAATCTCTGAATCTTCCTGCAAAAATTACCAGCGGTGTTACAAAGATTAAGGTAATTTTAAACAAAATAAATTCAACAGTTTCAGAGCTCAAAAATCAGCCTGGGCCTAGAAATAGAGGAGAAAAATACAAAAAACGTGTATTATCCACAGCTGTTTTAATTTTTGCATCTCGGCTCCAACATAATTTTAGAACCCTTAAGATTATCAAGTCCAGCCAACAACCCAGCACCATTGCCATGTTCACCATTAAATCATGATGTTAAGTGCCATATCCACATGTTCTTTTGAGCGCCTCTAGGGATGATGACCCCATCACTTCCCTGGCAGTCTGTTTCAATGCTTCACAACCCTTCCTGTGAAAAAAATTTCCTAGTCTAAACCCATTCTGGTTCAACTTTAAGTCATTTCCTCTTGTCAAACTTGATGTGCTAAAATAGAGAGGAAAAATGGACTGTCAAGTTATCTCTGTCTCAACTGGACTCAGGTGATGCTGAAAAGCAAGCTAACAACCTCTCTTCTGTTTTGTGTTCTCTTGTGGCAGCACAGAAAAGCACCTGGTCATTTATCTAAATTAAAAAACAAAACAAAAAAAGTTCAACCATTTCCCTACTGTTGCATAATACAGTTCATTATAAATTGAAGCTGGAATTCCGGTGCTAGGTTCTAGTTCAAAGAATATTATTTATTGTGAACATGCTTCTATGCAGTCTGTTGGAGGATTTGCAAACAGAATTTTTTTTCCCTTTTTTTGCTGTGCTGGAGCAATATGAGGGATTGAGCTCAGCAAAACCATACTCAGTAATTTTTATGCTTACTCTTGTATTTCTCTGGAACACCAATTTATAGGTGTAGCAAGGTAAGGCTCCTGTACTGGTGTTTTGTCTATTTATTTACTGATGATAATCTTTAGCCAATTTTTCTGTTTGCAATACTGGACTCTATAACTGCAATGATCCAGAAAGTGACTTGTATACTGCCCACGGTTTATGGTTCTTTTCCTGGGTCATAGTACTTTACAGAGTCTCTGTCTTTGAACCTCACAGACAGTATTAAAAGTGTTACAAAAGGGCTTCTACTTCGATGGAGCGATCTCTATTTCTTCTCTACAGCTGGCTGCTGAAGTTAATGCCAAGGTAAGTGATTACAGATGCTTTAGGCCATCACGGGGTCATTTTATTCTAATTTATTGGGAAGTTGAGTGAACCTCTGTCCCGTAATGATAATATCTGTCTAGTGTCTAGCAAATACATTACATGGTACTGCATCTGATGATCAGTGCATGATACATCTGTTTCAGCGCTCTTCTTTTGTGCCATAGTAGCAGTCAACCTCCCTCAGCTCACCCCAGAGTTGCTGTTATGTGGATCAACTCATGATTACCTCAGTAGGTCAAACTTATTTTCAAATGTTCAATTCTTTTTCATTACATGAAACAATAGCAGCAATGTGACCGAATAACAACCTTAAAGCCTTGTATTTTTTATTTAGGATGAATGTGATTTCAGAAAAGAGTACCTTCAGGACAAAAAGGCATTCTGAATGCCTATCTTATCCCTCCCCGACACTTCCCATTCCTTACATTTCGGAAAGTCCATTTTGCTCAATCCTGGATGTCTGTCTGACTCCCTAAGATCACTGCTCACTTTTGAACTTTTGTCCTTTTTTGATGTACAGTTCCTGTCTGGACCAGAAGGAACAACGAAGATCTATGGGGAATGACAAAAGTATTTGGTCTGGCCAAGCCTAACAATTACTCAAAGAAGCTTTGCTTTTAAAGCAAAGATATGAAACTACAGTAATACCCTGAATACCGCAGAGGGTTGGTTCCAGAAATCTGCTGCAAGAAGTGAAATCTGCAAAGTAGGGATTCATAAATATGTAAATGTGGCCCGCCTACTGTTCTACCCCCTCAGCCCCAGCAAGTGCCAGGAGGAGTTCCTTTCCCCTCCCTGTGCTGTGTGCCGGGATGAATGACCTGCCAGACCATTGGTCCTGTGGGTCCCTTCCAACTCAGAATAACTTGTGAACCTGTGAACCATGCCGTGCAGGGCGAACTGTGCTGCCCACGCCTCGAGGGCTGCCTGAGCCATGGGCTGCTGCCCTGCAGGATCCCATCCCATGGACTTCCCTCCCCATGGGCTGCCGCCCACATGGGGGCCGCCTGAGCTGCAAGGGATACCTGAGCCATAGGCTTCTTCCCCTGTGGGCTCCCCACTCACTGTGAGCTCTGCCACTGTGGGGTGGGTCGGTCCCTTCCGTGCTGCAAGAGAGGCACATAGTACACATGTGTGAAGGTTTGCTGGGCCAGTCAGGGGCCTGAGTTCTTGTGCTAGTCATTTAACCTGAAAAAAAACTGCGAAGGGGAGAATAAGTGGGGAAAATACTACACTGAAAAAAAATCCGCGATGTACTGGATCCCTGAATGCTGAAGCATGAGTAGTGAGGGATTACTGTATATTTATATTGCATATAAACAGAATGTATTGTTATATTAACAGAACATTTTCATTACCAGGTAAAATGTTATTTCTCTGACATCAGGGACCCTTTCCCTCCCCAAATCTAACCCTAATCCTCCTCTCTTTTGCCTGAGACAGACCTTCACACCCTAAACACATGCTGCCGCTGCCTCCACATCACCTGCCCCAGCAGGGCTGAGACAATGCCACTAGAAGGGACAATTTGCCTGGTGTCTTGGTGAGGCAGAAAAGAGGTGTTGCATACGGCAAAGGAAATAGAGTATCTCTGGTACTGAAATTAGTTGGACTGAGAAGGCCTGTGGGTTGCCCTTGTGAAGTCAAATCGACAACACCTCTGAAGGATGGATATTTGCAGAGTACAGTCGGCCCTCTTCCACTTTGCGCCCCACATACTGTGGCTTCACGTTTAGTGGCATGATTTTTCAGCAATTAAGGAGGTCCCTTTTCACAACTGCCCATGTGCAACTTGGCGCACATGAATATTTTATTAGGCAGTCATGAATGTGCAATTCAACCTGCACAGCCATGGTGGCAGCCATGGTGGCGGCTCCGTCGTTTCCCCACCCCTCCAGGCACAGCTGCTGTGGCTCTGCTGCTTCCCCACCCCCCCAGCACGGCCGCCGCAGCTACCAATGCACAGCAACACAGTGCCAAAACAGGGCCAGGGAGCCATCTGAGGGTGCGGGGAAAATTGCATAGTAATGAGCTGCTATTCTACGCGGAAGACAGGCTTTGCGGGACCCAAATAAGACCACGGTACCGTGGTGTAGGACACCCAACTGTACATCAAGATGCTTGAATGCTTCCAATTTTGTCTGAAATGAAGACTTCAGTTGTATGTTCTGTAACACTACATTGGCTGTTGATTAAGTTTGTTTGCCATTAGGTTTCTAATTAGTTTTTCTTCCTTTTTTTTTTGTCATTTGCAGCAGGTACTTAGTTTTTTATGACCCTATTCCCCATGTGCTCAAGTGTTCTGGCTTGTGCAGAGATTTTTGCTGCAATTGCTTATTATGTGATTCTTCTTTACAGAGCTGCAAGCTCACATGAACATCAATGAGTATGCTGACATATTTGCATTTTGTGATTTCAATGTGAATGAACAGGTCCTTTTACTGATGTACTCAGAGACATCAGGGAGGGGTGTGGCATAGCAACCTGGGTGATGAAGATTTGTTATGACATTCTTCTTAGATTATTGAATCCATCTTGCTTTATGCTAATTAGATATCACTGTTTGGTGATAAGACCAGACCTGGCAGAAAATGGAAACTTAATTACTTTCATGAAACATTTAGACAGTAATAGACCTACGAACAATTAGTTACCTGGATTTACCATGCACAGGTCTTGCAATCTCCTTTATTTTTAAGCAGTTGTAAAATTAGTGAATAAAAGAGCAGTAAATGCAATATATTTGGATTTTAATAATTTCATGCTCTATGTTCTAGATTTTTGCAGTTAAAAAGTAGTTTGAATTATCTTTATTATGAATATCATGGCATAATACAAAAATAAAAATGTATGCTTTAATGAACCAAGATGGATTAAACTATTGAGAAGCTTGTATGGGATGTTATTTGATCCAATTTCATTGAATATTTTACCTAATGATCTTTAAGAGAGAGGAAGCTGCATGATAATGAAAGTAGCAGTTTTATTGAGACCAGAGAATAAATGGAGATAATAAATGCTACAAAGGGATCTAGACCTACTGGAAATTTGAGCAGAGAATAACAAACTGAAATAAAACTGAAGAGATGCTAATCACAGAATATTCTGAGTTGGAAGGGACCCACAAGGATCATCGAGTCCAACTCTTAACACTGTCTCCCTGGCGGGAATTGAACCCGGGTCTCCCATATGCCAGGTGGGGACACTTACCACTGTACTAAAGTAAGTAGTAAATAAAAAGGTTAGAGATCAGCAAGAGCAGAAACTTCGTACAAATTGAAGAGAATTCAGAAAAGAAGGAGAAAATATACTTGATTGCTGTAGAGATGAGTGCACAGAAAAGGCTAAAAGAGCAGTTCACCTGCCCTGCTTTGTGATGGGTTGAGGCCATTGTGTTCCTTTGTGTTGGTCCACGTGAAATCTGTGTCACAGTTCAGAAAGAAATGTTATCAGAATATTGTGAGAACTGTGCATCTTGCCTGCTGACATGTCTGCAAACAGGTTCTGCTCAAATGCTCTGGAGGTACTGCATTTTGGTACAAGCCTGACATGCACAGTGTCTTGAGAGCGAGAGTAGGAGTTTGTCTCTAGGAGATTGAAAGGTATGAGTTGAAAGGATCAAACGCGACTCTAGCCAGACCAAATTCTAGCCTCTTGCATTCAACTCCGTTGTTTCAAGAGCAACGTAAGAAGCAAATGAGGAATAGATCCAAAATAAAACCTCAGATCCAAATGTTCCACCTCTGTTTGGATTCCTGTACAAACTATGTGCTCACTTCCATTGTAGGGAAAAAAAATCTATACACTGGATATGAACACCTCCCAAGTGGTGGTAAAGATCTCTCCTTGGTTTTTCACCACCTTATAGACCCAGAATCTCTTTAATTGAATAATATTGGGATTTATCCTTTTCTTTCTGCACAGACTTCCCAAGTCCAGTTCCCTTCCATTCCTGCAGTCTATCATGATCAGCTCAGCATAACTGCAAATCTGCTCTGCAGAGGAATTTTGTTGAACACACTAACAATGTGGCAGTGTAGGATATTAGGTCTGGGCCTGACCTGGACAACAAACGAGGATTAGCAGAGAAGCTCTTTTTCTACCCTGTATCTACAGAGCTTCATAGCATGTTTTTTGACTTTGATTTCAACATCAATGAAGTAAGATGTTTTTGACATTACTGCAATCAAGATATGATGGTAAAACTGGTATTGCTTATATACATCTCCTTTTACTCATCAGTTTGCAGGCATGATACCACATCTGCCTAGTCTCCATATACTGCAGTTCAGTCCCAGAAAGTATAAGTTGGGGACAGCCTCAGAGCTTTTTCAAGTTCCCACCAGTGCAGTATGGATGTCTGTTTGCTGGGCACAAAAACATAAGGATTTACATTAATTTTTAAAAACCTTTCTTTAAATAGAAACCAAAAGATAATTACAACATGATTCAGAATAGCAGTTAGCCACCTTATCTTTGGGTGGTCAGGGAGAAAAAAATGAGTGGAGATAAGGAATAGTTGTCAGATTTTCAGTTCCTGACCCATTACTCAGGTGTGGCAGGTACTGTGTGACCCTGTGTGAGCCCATTTAGTGCCCGCTATGGGCTTGAAGTCCAATACCAGAGGAAAATGCTTTGGCCTGCCTTGTAGGCAGGGCTCCCTTTAGGACCTGCTGACAGCCTGTGGTTTGAGCATGGGCAGCAAGTGTCCCTGCTGTCCCAGGACAAAACCAAGGGCTGGCCATGCTGGCTGACACACAGATGCAAATGCTGGTCACTTTTATGAACCCAGACAGCAGTGTCTATGTTAGGCTCTATAATGATTGGATCAAACATAACCCTTTATTTCTATGCCTCTGACAAATTGTGATATTCTCTCGTGTTCCTAGGCTGATGGTTGTCCCCTATTGCTTCCTACAGTGAAGTCCCGTACTCATTAGGAACAGTATATGTAAGAGTAATAAAAAGTATTATATAAAATCTTGCAGCGTGACCTACATAAAAGACCTTTTTACAGTATTTTATTTCATATTGAAAGAATGGCGTCTCCCAAAAAGTAGCTGATAGATTGACTGTGCCCTCATGCCCTGCTGTCACTGCATGTAAATCTAATTAAATTAAAGGTTCATATTAACCAACACAAAGGTCTCCTCTGCAAGGCTCAGTCCCATGCTTTCTGTTGTATCTAATTCCATCAAATTATTCAGTGTCATGTCTCATTACTCTGCATCACTCACTACACTTTGAACAATGAGATGCAAGTTGATCCTGCAGTGCCCTGGCACTGCCACAGCTAACAGCACTTGTGGGCATAGCAGCTCACTCCCAGGACTGTAATGGCACCTCTGCAAAAAATATTCAGATCAGGACTGCTTGCTGGGACTATGTGAGATAATTTGTTAATACATTTCTCTATGATGGCATTTATTGCAGGACAGAACTGGAAGTGTGAGAACATTTTCTAATGCTTCTTTATAATAAGCTGACCGAGCTAAAACTTTACTACCCTGGAAAATGCTCTGTGCGTTCACTTTTTGTTTTACCTTGTCTGAAAATGTCCATTTTGGAGAAAGGGTATTGGATATGCATACTTCTTCACTTGAAAGAATTACTAGTTATTCTCAAATAGCAATTTCTGTTGGTTTTGAGCTGGACTGAGATGATAGTAGATGCAGGATGATTCCTGCTCTTTCATCAGTTTTCCTACTTGCAGCACCTTATTATCTGTAATTTTCTGTTCCAATTTTTACTCACTAGTATATTGTGCCATCAGTTGTAGGCCAGCCAGCCTGCATCTTCCATTCTTTAATCAGACTCCCAGTTCTTTCACTGTGCAGTTTTTCAGTAGCTTCAGTTGTCTTCAACTCGATAACATGAATGCTTCAATTCTTCTGATTGACTGTGTTTTAAGAGTTCCTTTAATGATGCCCATTGAGATGTATCTGATAAGAAAGTCCTATAATGTCACCTGTGTGCATTGAGGGAGGAAGGCTAGGCTATAGGTATATAAATATACATCTAGATTTCTATACAAAAGCAGATTAGAATGATCATGTGCAAAAGCAAGTTGTGAAAAAAGTTGATAAGCTACATTCTTGCAATCAATCAATCAATATGCATTTAAACTTAAATATGAGTAAAAAAAATTATGCTGTTATTGAAACTACAAGATTACAGCACATACCAAACAATGAAACATAAACAGAATGCCATAGAGCACAAAATAAAAACTTTACTTAGCTTCATAGAGATGTCTGTTGCAGCACTGTATCCCCTTTCAGGTAGCATGCTACAAGTTCAGAGCAGAGCAGCTGAGAAGTCAAGGGAGAGGTAAAACAAGGCCTGATACTTAAAACCATGAACTCAGAGTGAAGGCTGAGAGAACTGTGTTGGATTGAAGGAATTAGAGAAGTTACTGAAGTAAGATTCAATAATCTCCAAATATGTAAATTAGAACTGCATGGAAGGCAGTCAAATGTAATCCATATCCATTACAAAGTTGAAGTAATTGCCTTAAATTCCAACAAGGGATATTTAACTTAAACATTAGACTTCATCTGCTACCTGTGTGGCTAGCTGAACAGTAGACTACTGGAAAGCCTGGGGCTTCTTCATCAATGAAG
>WEKX01023421.1:62269-114251 GCA_013390025.1 Pitta sordida
CAGTTCTGGGCCCCTCAGTTCAAGAAAAATGTGGAGGTGCTGGAACAAGTTCAGAGAAGAGCAACTAGGATGGTGAAGGGGTTGGAAGATAAGCCCTGTGTAGAGAAGGCTGCAGGAGCTGGGTCTGTTCAGCCTAGAAAAGAGGAGACTCAGGGGTGACCTTATCACTGTCTATAACTACCTGAAAGGAGGTTGTAGTCAGGCGAGAGCTGGTCTTTTCTCACTGGTCTCTGGAAACAGGACGAGAGGTCATAGTCTTAAGCTTCGGGAGGTGAAGTTTAGACTTGATATTAGGAAAAGGTTTTTTACTGAAAGAGTGATCCAGACTTGGAATGGGTTTCCCACAGAAGTGGTTGAGTCGCCAACCCTGGAGATGTTTAAGGGAAGGCTGGATGAGGTGTTGAGCGATATAATCTAGATGTAGATGCTAGGTTAGTTGGACTATAGGTTGGACTAGATGGTCTTTGAGGTCCTTTCCAGCCTTATTTGTACTGTGAATACTGTGAGTCCAATCTATTACCTATTACCTAACCTAACCTATTGCCAACCTATTACCTAACACACCATCCCATTATCTAGATCATGTCACTAAGTACATAATCCAATCTTTTCTTAAACACCTCCAGTTTCTCTGAGTTAGCTTCATTTTTGAAAGAAATATAACAGTAATTTCTGAATTATTGAATGAAACTATAGTCTTTACCTTTTGTGTCTTATTGTATTTGCATCTTGTTTTGGATTATTGATTACATTGGAAATAGCTGATATTTCTCAGTAAATTTCTGTACTGATTATACCATTTCACTCTTTCAAGAAGCAATCAGAGCAAAGAATATCCTGACATCATTGCACTGAAGGTCACTTAGGATGTTCTGCCACAGAAAATCAAATCCTTCCTTGGCAAGCTTTATAAGATTATGAATATACTAGGAGATGTTTCAGTCTTTTTCTGTCCTGGGATCGGTGAAATAAAGAATTAGCCATGTGCTAGCTCGGCCTGACCATCAAAAAGTGCAAGCATCAGCATCACTGGCTGTAATCGTTAATCCTGGCTGTGTAGAAAGACCTCAGTTTTTATTTTTGCAAACCTGCGTATTTTACCATGTGGTCAGAGACATGTCACACGTGGAACAACAACTCTCAAGCACTGTGGTTAACTTTTATGCCATTGTACTCCGTATGGGCTATCCCAGAACAGTGTCTGGAGCTGTCCTTGTAAGGGGAACTGAGGATCTGAGTATTTCAGATCAAAGAGGACATGGTCTCTGGTCTCCATTGCCCTAATCACTGAATTGTTTTCCCATAGGGAATATCACTCCCTTGGTCTAGTTTGGGCTCTAGGTTGTGATACCAGATGTATTCAGGTGTGGCAAACAAGGATGTGGCAGTGACAAAGTCCTTCTGTGGAAATAGCCCTTAGCATTTCACAGAATCACAGAATCACAGAATATTATGAGTTGGAAGGGACCCACAAGGATCATCTAGCTAATTTTTGAGGGATTTGGGGTTTTTTTGTTCAACTAAATTAAAATGTATTATAATTTTTATGTTTGTGTCCATGTTAATCTGTTTCTATTTTACATCCACTTCCCACAAACACAGTAGGAAGTGGAGGCAGCTTTATCCCAGTCACACTGAGTTTCAAATGTTTCCTTGTAATTTGTTACTGCTCATCCGAATGATTCAGATTTTTTAAAAAATATGTTAATTATGTCTGTTTTCTGCAAGTGTTTGAGGTGAACTTGAATGGAAGGAAGCTCTTAGATCTTGATTTGACTCTTAGAAATAAAACTGAANCCATGTGGTCAGAGACATGTCACACGTGGAACAACAACTCTCAAGCACTGTGGTTAACTTTTATGCCATTGTACTCCGTATGGGCTATCCCAGAACAGTGTCTGGAGCTGTCCTTGTAAGGGGAACTGAGGATCTGAGTATTTCAGATCAAAGAGGACATGGTCTCTGGTCTCCATTGCCCTAATCACTGAATTGTTTTCCCATAGGGAATATCACTCCCTTGGTCTAGTTTGGGTCTCTAGGTTGTGATACCAGATGTATTCAGGTGTGGCAAACAAGGATGTGGCAGTGACAAAGTCCTTCTGTGGAAATAGCCCTTAGCATTTCACAGAATCACAGAATATTATGAGTTGGAAGGGACCCACAAGGATCATCTAGCTAATTTTTGAGGGATTTGGGGTTTTTTTGTTCAACTAAATTAAAATGTATTATAATTTTTATGTTTGTGTCCATGTTAATCTGTTTCTATTTTACATCCACTTCCCACAAACACAGTAGGAAGTGGAGGCAGCTTTATCCCAGTCACACTGAGTTTCAAATGTTTCCTTGTAATTTGTTACTGCTCATCCGAATGATTCAGATTTTTTAAAAAATATGTTAATTATGTCTGTTTTCTGCAAGTGTTTGAGGTGAACTTGAATGGAAGGAAGCTCTTAGATCTTGATTTGACTCTTAGAAATAAAACTGAAATTATAAAATTGGGAAAGAAACAGCAAGTTGCTCTAAATGGTCATGTGCTCTCAACATAAAATAACAGGCTCTGAGGGAAACTTCAGTCTTGCTGGAACATAACTCCCCTGGTGAATCAGGCCATCATCACCAGACACACATAACTAACAAAGGAAAGTAACTGAGCGGTAGATGACCATGGTTGCTGAATTAGGTGCTGTCTTATTATCTGAATTCATCATGAAACAAATGACCTTGAAATCAGATGTCCTATTCAAGGATCAACACTTACCACTGACATACCTTGGTTTCCATCCTTAGGCTTGCCATTTGAGCCCTTTGCTGGCTTAGAATCATATTTTTTTTAGGAAACAGAGGCAGGAAAAGTTCATATTATGACAAGATTATAAGTGAGAAGGGAAAGGTGAGCTGACATCTGCAGTAGGAATGCTGTGCTTATTAACAATGCTTCTGTGATTGTAACATGTAAATATGAAATTGGGGTTGCTGTGACTAGACTGTGGGTTTTTGTCAGTTTTTGATAGAACATGTTGGTGAAAAAAGCAAGCTTAAATCATAGGAGCAGGCAGCTGAATATGAATGTACTGCTTTCAGTGCGTGAATTTGATGGGCTCTAATTAATACTCTTTGTTTGTCACTATTCCCTGTCTGTAGATACAAGGCATGGTGTTGCCATTCCAGGATGATTTCCGCCATTGGTACGGAATTTGATCTATTTTACTTCTTCTATCAATTAGGATTTTGACTTTCATGTGCTGGGCAATCCTGTCTTCACATATTTCCTAGAAAGGATTCTGTGCTTTGGGTTGTAACATAATTCTTAGCACTTGGGGGAATTGTAGTACTCTGTAAGATATTAGGCTTACATTTCCCTCTGTAATGTGCTAAACAATAGCCAAGAAAACAGAATCACTGCTTTTCCTTCATGCTTTCAGTTTCCTAGCTATCCAGACTTCCCTCAGCTGTATTGAGTTTTCTGTGGTGAAGTTTTTGTAGTAGGGAGGGCTATAGGGGAGGCTTATTTGAGAAAAAGCACATAGCTCTATTTAATTTAAATACAATGCAAATGCAGAGGCACGTAAAGATAAGCAGAATTAATTATGTTCAGAGTGCTGGGAGAGCCACTGGGAAGCTTCTTGTCAGCATCTCCTACTCACTCTGCTCACTCTGCAAGCTCTGGATGACATCTGACTCAAGCCCTCCTTTAATTTATAACCCTGGCAATTAAATGGCAGTTCTCCAGCCTCTGCCCTAAGGAATAGAGCTATAATAGGCATTAGAGGTAAAGCCACTATATTGCAGGATGAATTTTGTGTAAAACGCTAATGTTATCACATTGATGCCTTTCAGCACATACAGTTATTCAATAAATTAAACATTTTTATTATATTCTCCTCGACATTTAGCAGCATACTTTAATAAGTTAATGGATCTATGCTATTTTTTTTGTTCTGGCACTTAGTAATCCAAAGTAGTTCTAATTTGCAGGTGCTATTTGCTCTGTTTGTGATGAAGTAATAAAAGTAATTTATCGAAGTCCAACACATTGTAGATTTGAATACTTCTTTGATTTCTCTAATAATTTTTTTTAATTGCTGATAAACCAGATCTAAAACAACATTTGGTTTTAGTGTAGAAAATAGTGATTATACAAGTGTTCTACTGGCATTTTGAGCAGTGCTCACTGTTGTTCATTAGGTGTCTGTAGCTTAGTTAATTCACTGGGACCAATTCACCCATTGCCCTCAAAGTCCTTTAAAATTTAGTAGATTGAAACATGTAGCAGAATTGTTACATGATTCTGTAGCTGATAATGGAAGAAGAAGAATGTAAGACAGGAAATAGTCTTATGGCAGTATGTCAAGATCTGTCTTGATGTTTAACAGAAAGGGTGCAAAATTGTGTATATTTATTTGGAAGGAAGGTTGGAGGCGAGGAAGGAAAGTAGCAGGTGGGACCTCATTCTTCACTGCTTTATTAATACAAGAGTGTGAGCAAATATTGGTGTTTGGTAAAAAAGCACTGGGTCCATTTTGTGTGGCAGATGGAAGGTTGTAAGGGAAAAAAGCTGCTGCTGCTGCTGGTGTAAGTTCTCCGCCTGAACCCTACTGTGTTTGTTTGCATCAGGAAAGCACTGCATATTACTTCACTACTTTATTTAAGCTGCTTCTGCCTTGTAGACAGATTGCAAGTTACTTTGGATTGCATGGCAGTGATGTGGTTTATGCTGATTTCTTTAAAAGATAGCAGCTCTAAAATGGGTGTTTGTCACTTAACCTATGTATCTCAGAGACGCTCATCACTGCATTGCTGCTGGGTGTCAACTGGTTGGGTAAGCTGTCTCCAAGATGTTATGTCCCGCAGTACTAGTGTGTTCTATAATAAGGAATATCGATGAGATTGAATCATACTTTACAATGGCTGAAGGCAAGAATCAGAAGAAAGGGAGTTAAGGATTTTTCCTTTGTGCTTCTCATATCCTTTGATCTGGCACATAGCTGATAGAAGATCCTTGAAAGAGTCAAAGGGGCTACTTTTAAAACACTGGACTCCTGCAATGTGGAGACGGTTGCAGCTGGAATTGGCTGGTGTGTGGTCTGACTGACGCTTCGTTGGCCTCTTTCTGTTTAATTCCCACATAGTTTACTTTGATCACTACACTTTTCCTGTTCAAATTATAATGTATTGAACAACTCTTGTGCCAGCCCTGAGCCCCACCTGCATACACCACTGTTGCGGGAAGGGGCCAATGCCTTTAATCAAGATTTCCTCTCCTAAGGGTCTGAAGAGAAGTCTGCTTCATCCTGAGGTCTAGCCTTCCCTTCTAGACTTAAGCAGCAGTAACTCCTCTTTGAGTTAAGCAAATGGACTCAGGGCCAAATGATTCTTCTGAGGATTTATCACTTTCTGTTTTATTTTAATTATTGATCTTTGTATTCAAATCTCACATGTTGCTTTTTTCCCAGTCAACACTGCCTCACAATTAAATCCTTCATGAAAATTCATTGTTGCAATGCCAAAAAAAGAATTATAGTGGGCTTTTTTCTGAAGTCAACTGAAGTCAAATATTTTTGTGATACAAACATCTTGGTCAAATCAATTCTTTCTGTTGGAGATAGCAGGAATGGGTGCCAAAATTTTATGTCTGATTCAATTTGCTTTAATTGGGTGTATAGTTATTTTTCTACAACTAATCAATCCCCATACTGTAATTGCAATTATCAAATAATAGAAAGACTCTTTAGAAATTTTGTAAAGCTAGATCTTATTAAGATTGTTACAGACAAATCTCTGAACTATTTCCACTTATTTTGATTTTGCCCAAAAGGATTTCTTTTCCAGTCAAAGGGCAAAACACACAAAGGTAATTTGGAAAGATAAATATCTTCAGGATGATTCATAACATCCAGGGAAAGGCATATTCTTGCCTAATTCAAAGCATTCTCCAACGTCTTTTTGTTCTGGATTAAGTGCAGGCTGGTAAACTATGACTGCAGCTGGCACAGCATAAGGAGCAGAAACTTGCTGACTTTATCAGCAGTGCATAGAGGAGGAGGTGCATAAGCCAGAGAGAAATAGGCACCTGAGATCAGTTTCAGGCGGTGTGAAGAGTTGTAAACACAAGTCATCTTCATGGGGACAGTAAGTCTGACAGACAGTGTGGTACTCTCATTCTTTGCACCATTGCTTTCATGCCCAAACAGATCTGAGCACAGACCTCAGGCTTTAAATGGTCTGACCAAGAAAACATTGGCAATATAAACCTAAAGAGGTTATGTTCAACATTCTGTTTGGTGCAGTAATGTCCTACACAGAAGAACAAGTGCTGACACCTCTTGGGTCTGCTGTGACAGGGGCTCAGATCAAAGGCTTTGCATTCTTCACACTTGCTTTGTGATCAAGATTTGTCATATACATAAATACTAACACGACAGCAGAGCTCCTGGGTGGTCATGTCACACCAGCAACTTCTCAGACGTGGGCGTGACCCACCAGGGAATGGGAGTGGTACAGAAGATGCGGCAAGAAAGAAGACAGCAGAGGATCAGGCAGGCATTTTCACAGACCCAGAGCAGAAAACCTGTGAAGAAGAGCTGATAACTTATTTTTGACCTCAGACTGGGTATCATGTGGCTGAGCTTATGCATGTCCTTGGTGTGAAATTGTGTAGTGAATCAACCGATGAACACAGCAGACTGAATAGGAGGATGTTAAAAGCATTTGGTCTGTTGCTTTCAGAATATAAGGGAGAGCCAATAAAGAAAAAATCAGGTGATACAAAGTGTGATAATGCTGGTGTTTTCTGCATGATAATACTTACAGTCCAGATCATAATCCTGCCAATCTCTATTTGAGGTGGATTATTTAAGATATATAGAGAAAAAAAATCTTGTCCATTCAATTTGTATCACAGCCAGTAACTCAGCTCAGAGCTTCTGCTTCCATGGCCGAATCACCCTGCAATATACAGTTAAACCCCGTCCTTTGTGAGGAATGGGACAGGGCACAGCCCTCGCGAAATGCTATACTTGCAAAGAAGTGCAGGTCGTTAATATGCATGCAGGCCACACCCATTTCCCCACCCCCTGGCACTCTGGAGAGCTGTGGGAACTTTTCTGCTTCTTCCCTCAGGCTCTCTGAGCATGGGGGAGCAAAGGGAACCGTTTCTGAGCCCCCTCTGACTCGGGACACCCCCCCTCCCAACCCCAAGAATCCCTGGGGCTGTCAAGACCAAACCCCGCGCTGCTGCTCCCGCTCCCTCCCCAGCCCCAGTGCTCATGCCTGCTGCGTGCCGCCCACTGCCCATCCCACGCCGCCTGCCCCACCAGTCCTGCGCCCTGCTGGCAGCGCCACGTGGCGTGGGGGGGTTCAGCTGTGGCAGTGGAGTGAGCATGTCCCGCTGGCCACTGTGGCCAGCCCCCCTTTCCTGGGGCACTTCCCTTCCCCATCTGTAGCCATGGAAACAGTAACACGCGCTCGGGGGGGTCAGTTCCCCAGCTGCGCTAAGAGTAACAGGACAGCGTGATTCATGGCCCTCCCCATGGGGCTGGGCCAGCGCCGCCTCACAGGAACCTCTGGCACCACCCCTCAGTGGAGCAGAGGCACTGCGCATGCGTGAGCTGCATAAATTCGCAAATGGTGGAATCAAAACTGTGATAAATTCACCTCGCAAATGCGTGGGGTCATAATGCAGAGGTCGCAATAGAGTGGGGATTCATTGTATTTGTTAAAAGCTAGATCCCAGTCTGTATTTTTTGCTGTTACCAAAAGACATTATTTTCCCCATTTCCCCATGGATACTGTACTTCCAAATATGCCTCAACAAAACAGAAATTAACATCAGCACAGACTGACTAATACATGCCAAAAATTGCCAGAAGGATAACCTGCATCCAAATGGGTAGATAATAAACCTGTCACCATGGTAATCCTAAACTCAAACAAGAGTTTTCTTATTCACAGTCATGAAGACTAGAAAGACAGTCTTAAAAACCACATCATCTGCATGGCAGAACAGAAAGAGAAAAGAGCAGTTAAATGAAGTTCTGCCTGTGGAGCAGCAAAGCCAGTTATCCATGACAATCTTATTGCTTGCTAGATGCAAAAGCAGGATTTGTGATGGTGTGAAATAATAACAAACAATATTTGAGAGAAGGCAGAGTCTGGAAAAGACAAATCCTGCCAGATTGTGACTGCAAAGTGGAACTAGGGAAAAAGATGAATGGGAAAAAAATTCATCTGTGAAGCCAGCAGCAAACAATGGCCCAAATAGCTGCAAATGCTGGAAATGAACTTCAGTGCAAATACTGAAGTAAATTAAGTGAAAGTTTTCAATGGTCTGAGAGCTTTTCTGGAGAGGAAAAGGGAGGAAAAATCTTGGAAATAAAATTGAACTTTTCATTTGAATACAAAGCTTGGGTGTTTCTACAGAGTTTTGCATCTGGATTTGGCTGGATTTGACCCCTTTCCTGGACATGGGCCAGCCTTGCTGCCCTGTGAAGTGGACATGCATTTGGGCTGGGGAACTGTATAGATGGTTCATATGTCTATTAATGCTCTTCGCAGTGGGTTTAAATATGAATATGAAAATGCAAGAGATGCTCATAAACAGTATGGCCTTGTCGTAGCATGGTGCCCCAATGGCTACCTGCAAGCACTGGTGATGGTGGAGATTCCAGTCATTTTGCCCGGCTTGCATATCCTTGAGACCCAGAAACCTCTGCTGTTCATCATGCATGTCTAAGCACTCTCACATGCTGCCAGTTCTTTCAGGTTTCAGCAGAAATTGATACAACATGAAAATAATTTTTACAAGAAATTTTTCATACTTGGAGTAGAAGTCTACTGTCCAAGGGAATTTGGTTTCTTGATTTAAACTGTCTTGCCCCACATTTCTTAGACCTCACTAGACCAGACTATGGCTCAGCTTGCTGTTCCTCCTGGGAGATGTGATGGGATCTCCACCAGCTGTGTTGGGGGAAGGAGGATCCCATGGTTGTCAGCAGTGCTCCAGCTGTAGAACATTACATGATCCCTTGCCTGATCATATAAAAGGAGGATTCAGGGAGGCTGTAGTGTGTGTGTTTATTTGTGCTCTGCTTGTGTCTTGTGATCAGGATGTCTTTTCCCTGTGTTCAAACACTTTTCTTCATGTTTCTATCTTAAAAAAAATCAGCTTCAAAGCAGCAACCCACCTACTGAGGAATTAATGTAATCGAAATTAAGGCACCAGTGCTGTACAGACCTATGCTGTCCCCTTATTAGTTTCCTGGGGTTTACAGTTTGTTTTGACCTATGCAACAAGTCCTAAGTGGCCTGGGGGCTGCCTACCAGAAGTGCCTCTTTCCATGTGCCGCCTGAAGCAGAAGCACTCCAAGCAGGTCCTGGTACTGGTAATCACTTCTCAGGAGAAATTAAAAAGTCCTAAACCCCCTCCTTGTCTCTAATCCTTTTGTTGTCTTTTTGTCATTCAATTCATTTTCTATATGATTTTTTGAGCTAGAGATGACCAGACTTGAAAGTAGTATATAATGAAAAGATACTCTATTGGTTTATTTAAGCAACTGGTTACAGAGGTGTAGTGGTTTGATCCTGGCTGGATGCCAGAGACTCACAAAACAGTTGCTCTCTCACTGCATACAAACAGGGGAAAGAGGAAAAAAAATCCTGAAGGGTTTTCTATGGCAGTGTTGTGGTTTAGAGTAAGATTTTTTCCCCCCTCCCCCCAATTCCAATTAAATTGGTCTCTTTCTTCAAAGGGCAGGGGAGGAGAAGATGAAAAAAAATATTTATTAACTGAAGTACACAAAGTTATAACTAAAAATTCTCCTTCAGGGAGTTGAGGAACAATAAGAGAAAAATAAACCTATTGTTGTCAGCCTGACACTGTCCGATATTTTTCCTTCCCCAGATGGGAGAGGGGCTGGAAGCTTGTTCCTAGCGAGATGATAAGCCTTCCGAAGCAGGTAGTTGAGATTCATTTTTTTTCAGTTTGGATGGGTCTATGGGAGATAAGTCCAGTTCCTCAGAGCCCCAGGGAAATCTGGAAAATGAAGAGTAGCTCTGACTCGCCACGCTGAGCTGCTGAGCTGCGGGAACCCACCACCTCCGCTGCCGCTGCTGCTTTTCGGAACTCCCCTGCCACTGCTGAGTTGCGTCCTTCCATTTTTCCCAGATCTACCATTATCACTGGAGGGGGCGGGCTACAGACAAAAATGCATTCACTACACACAGTACAATACCAAGCTATGACAGACAGAGATAAGGACAATTAGAAATCACTTACAGTCACAGGCAAAACAAACTCCAAGGTGGGGATATAATGAATTTATGTCTAACAAGGTCAGAGCTTAATGTGAGAAGTATCATAGATCTTTAAGGCACCATTCGCCCCCAACCCCTTCATCTCTTACAACAGATACCACATTCCCCCTTCCTCCAGTAGGCAGGGGGGGACAGGAGTAGGGGGAACCAGGCAGCTGGTGTTTGCCGCTGCTCAGCGGAGGAGGTCATTCTTCCCTGCATTCCATGGGGTCCCTCTCATGGGGGAAAGTCCTTCATGATCCTCTCCAGCAAGGGTCCATCCCCACAGGCAGCAGTTCTTCCAAACACTGCTGCCCATGGGTCACTCCATAGGGTGCAGTCCTTCAGTATAGGCTGCTCCAGTGTGTGTCCCATCCCAAGGCACAGATCCTACTATGTAGAGTTCTACTCCAATGTGGACACTCCTCTCCACAGGCCACAGGTCTGTCCTGGGACCCTGCTCTGATGTGGGCTCCCTCCAGCATTCACCTGTTCCAGCATGGGCNAGCATCCACCTGTTCCAGCATGGGCTCCTCCATGGGCTACAGGTGGCTTTTTGCATCCCTGAGAGATTTCCATGGGCTGCAGCGGGACAGCCTGCTTCACCATAGCCTTCATCATGGGCTGCAAGGAGACGCCTGGAACACCTCCTCCCCCTCCTTCAGCCCTGGACTTGGTGCCTGCATCTGCTGTTACAACTTCTCACAGCTCTTCTCTGGTGGCCACGATCCTCTCTTCCGCCCCCTAACGTTTTTTTTCCTTCTTAAATATGTTATCACAGAGGCGTCTCTATCACTTCTGATTGGCTTGGCCTTGCCCAGCAGTGGGTCCAGCCAGGAGCTGGCTGGCATTGGCTCTGCCAGCTATGAGTTGCTCTTTCAGTGACTTCTCAAAGAAAATCCTCCCCCATTGATCCCCCGCTACCAGAAACCCAGACACAGAAAAAACCCAATACAAGAGGCCAAAGAGAATATATGTTATATACACTGAGGGTCAGAACTGCAAATGCAAATTAAAACGAAGTCTACCTAAGTAATCATAATATTTTTTACCTTGTCTTTTGGCTAGGCTATTAAGAACCTAGGAATCTGTTCTGTCCTGTATCTCAGTTGATTTGAAATATGGTGGAAAACAAGCTTCCAATACTGCTAATAATGTATAACATTTTAATGGCTGCTGTGTTCCCTCATAAATCTATGCATTTAGGGGAACAAGGTAAGACTCAATGTGTACAGTGAAATCGCATAAGCACAATTTTGATGTTTGGGGATTTTTAATATTGTCAGGGTTAGAGAGAGGAAATGTGCTGAGGATTCAGGAAAAAAAATTATTCTGACTTTAAAAAGTTACTTTGCAAAGCAGTATTCCAGTTTTGCTTTCAAGAAGTTGCTGTGCAGACTACAGAGGAAGTCTGCTCCTGCCAGATCTGCTCATCCTTACCAAGTAGCCATCTATCAATGTCAGAGCCAGGGAGGAAATGTGCAAACTCCCATGGCAATGGGCAGTTGGAAAGTGCTAGAGACAGCCTGGCTGCAGTGGTAGGGAGCATTGGTCCCCAGCAATGGTCCCTGCTCCAGAGATGGTCAGATTTGAGAGGGTTTTCTTGTCCTTTTCTAGCATTGCTGACTACAAGTGGAACTAATGCCAACCTTCACCTTGCTCATCTTCCATTCCACTGCATGTGGACAGTGACATTTACCTGCTATGGATATTTTAGGGTGATACAACACTGATCTTAGTCCTTCCTAAGTCAGTGAGTAGATTTTCCACCATGACTCCTTGGCAGCCACCATGCGTTGTGCATGCTGGAGAGAAAAATCAGAATTCTTCAAGTTTATTTGCTCTTATTATATGGTATAGTGTATTCTATAGCACATTATAGTATATTCTACAGTATAGTGGAGAATCAGTCATGCTGGAGGTAGGAATGTAATTATGATTGCCTCCTGTGTCAAAAAGCTTCTAAAAGCTCTTGCATTTCTGGAAACAATCGTCAGACTATCTCTCCAGAATGACACTTAATAGATCTCTTTCTGCATCCCTGTCAGTTGATTCAGTCATCTCTCTTTCTTGGAATGGGTCAGCCACCTCTCTCTCCTCTTTCACCAGTACTCCAGGACAAGGCAGCCCTTGTCTGGCAGAGGCTCAGGAGGAATTTCTAAACTGTGCAAAATCATTGAGAGAACTGGCTCAAAACTGCTCACATCTGGGTTAAAGCTAGGATTTTTTTTTTTCTTGGAAATTTGACTGAAAGGACATATATTATCCTTTACTGAGGAAATTCCAGAGTCAAGTGGGGATTGAGTTTTGCAGTGACTGAAAAAGCAGGGGGTTTAATGAACAAGAAAACTGATTTTCTTGATGACTGATTTTCTCAGAAAAATACAAGGCAAAACCCATAAAATCCTCAGTATTTTGTGCACCTAATCACATTATCACATTGCTCATCTGCAAATCTCATTTTGATCAGCTTATATTTTCTTTTTCAGTATCTTGCTGCTGACATCTGCTCCACACAGATTTGCTTGGGCTCTAGCAGCCTTCTTGTGTTGTCCTTCAGAATTTTTATTTCATAGAATTGTAGCATGGTTTGCATTGGAAGGGACCTTAAAGATCACCTAGTTCCAACCCCACTACCACGGGCAGGAACACCTTCCACTAGACCAAGTTGCTCAGAGTCCCATCCAACCTGGCCTTGGGCACTTCCAGAGATGAGGCAGCCACAGTTTCTCTGTGCAAACTGTTCCAGTGTCTCACTATCCTCACAGTAAAGAACTTCTTCCTAATATCTGATTTAAACCTACCCTCTTTAAGTTTAAAGCCACTCTCCCTTGCCCTGTCACTGCTAAAAGGTCTCTCCGTCTTTCTTGTAGGCTCTCTTCGGGTACTGGAAGGCAGAGTTAGAGTACCCTGAAGCCTTCTGTCTTCCAGGCTGAAAAATCTCAATTCTCTTACCCTGTTCTAATAAGAGAGATGTTCCTTCCCTCTAATCATCTTAGCGGCCCTTTTCTGGACTCACTCCCTAAACAGGTCCTTCCTGTGTTGGGACCCCAGAGTTGGATGCAGTGCTCCAGGTAGGGTCTCACCAGAGCAGAGCAGAGCAGAGCAGCAGACTCACTTCCCTTACCCTGCTGCCTACACTGCTTTTGAAGCAGCCCAGGACAAAATTGGCTTTCTGGGTTGCATTGCCAGTTCATGTCCAGCCTCCTATCCACCAGCACCCTCAAGTCCTGCTTGCCATTTATTTCACACAATGGTCTTGGAATTAAATGCTGGTGATAATGCTCCTGATATCCTAATTGCACCATGAGACATATACAGATGTAGACAGAAGGTCAGTACAGACTTTTCCTAAGTATCTGTTGGACTTGTCCTAGGAGCAGATACTACTACAGATTTGCAGGAGGAGGTGATTTGTTGAGTTGTTGAGCCTTGCATGCCTTTCCTAGTAATGAGAATTTTATCCCCATGACATCAAAAGTGCCAAAATGTTTATTAACACAATCATCTTCTGCCTGACCAGTTATTCTTTATGAATAGAAAGTATAAAATTAGTATTTTTGTCTTGAAACAGTTTTTATTATATGTCAATGAAAGCTGCAACCACCCCTCTCCCGCCCAATATGGAAGATGTTTTGTCTCCCTGACAAGCTGCAGAAATATTTGTGAACAAAGTGGCTACAGCTCTGTGTTGGGTCAAAAAGCCTGGGGACAGGTAATTGTGCAGCCAAAAGCTTCACAGCATTCTGGGGCATCATTGACTCCACAGGTATCTGACAGTGTAATTCTGTCCATGAGAGACAGAAGAAATTGTCTAATACTACTCCTAATTTTCTCTATATGAAGCCAGATAATCGACTGGATTAAGAATGAAGCTGTGCATAGTACAATAAAGGCAATTTCCTGTGTAACTGACATGCATTTTATATGGCACCTTGTACTTATGAGAGAAACTAGGGGAATTTGCAATGTGCTGTAGGTAGAAAATGATCTCTTGGGAAGGTGCCCACAAAGTGAAATCCATCTGAGAATTAAATGAAATATCCCACATGGAAAACCTGACCTCTCACATACTGTTTCTTTCTGCCGCACTCTGTGATCTGCAGTGTCTTCTCAGGCAGTGAGTGCTCCCAGGGATGGAAACCTGCACAGTGGAGTGGTAAATAAATAAGTTTTTGCATTTCCAAACATGACAACCTGCTTTCAGCTGCTTGGCCTAGCACAGAAAAATGGAAATGGAGAGGGAAAAAGTCAGCAACCCAGAACTGCATCTTACCTACTTTTTATCTGTTTTCAAATAAAACACACTTGTCCTGCAACCAGCAGAAGCGTGCAGACACCAGCCAGAGCACTCCTGCTCACGGCAGTGGATCTTAATCATGAGTTGTCTGTTCATTAGGTAGATTTTTTTTCTTTCAGCTGAATTAAGTATTTCACATAGGCAGAGGCACAGTATTGTGTCATCAGCTAGTGCTTGTGCTGGTGTGTGAGGCCGGTCAGTTCTGATGGTCACTGAGAGCACAGTGATTTCTCCGCAGGCTGGTACAGCATCCCAAGCTGAGATGCTCACAAATGTTTCCCATCGGGCTTCTAAATCCAAGTGGATCCTAGACTTCTGAACAGCACCTAAATTGATTTTCTCCATTTTTTTTCCTTTTCCTTGGCCCAGTCAACTGCTTTTCCAGGTCACAGGTAGTACCTGGAAGCTGTTAGTTTTGTGCAGGCTGTCTTGATCTTAAGATTTTTCACAGAAACTTCACTGTTGTCACACTCTCTCTCAATTTTTGCTAGCTTTTCCTTTTGGTAGACCTTAGCAACTGTTATTTTATCTCTGGCTTCTGTTCCTCCAAGCCTTCCTTGACAAAGGTTCTGTTACAGGAATTTTCCCCCCTCAAAGCATCATATCTTTGTAAAATCAAGCAGTGAAGTTTTCATGGTGCAGAATTTTGCCTAGGATATTCCGAAGAGATTTAAGACCTGCATTACATGATACCCTGAGATGGCATATCTGCTCATTAAACTCAGCCTCTTCATTTTTCAAAGGAAAGCACAGTGAATCCCCAGTGCATTGCGACCTCTGCATTACCACCCTGCCCATTTGCGAGGGCATTTTCTTGCAGTCCAGCTTCATGGATCTGCAAGTTTCCCCAGCTGACGCGTGCACAGTGCCTCTGCTTGGCCGAGGGGCGGTGCCGGCTCTCCCTGTGAGGCGGGATGGGCCCGACCCCCCCCCCCGTTTAGAGCCCTGTGGCAGCCCTGGGTCCATGGCAGCCTCTGTTCCGCAGCAGCCCTGGCCCCGCGGCAGGCCCGGCCCTGCGGCAGCCCCGGCGGGCCGAGACGCCATGCTGGGATGCCGTGGGCACGCGCAGCTGGGTCAGGGTGGGGGAGCAGTGGCGCGGGGTTTGGGCTGTGGCAGCACAGTCACAGCAGCCTGGAGAAGCTCACAGATTCTCAGGGGGGAAGGTGTGTCTCCTGAGTCAGAGTGGGCTCAGAAACGGTTCCCTTTGCTCCCCTGTACTGAGAGTCCGAGGGGAGAAGCAGAAAATTGTTCTCAGCGCTCCGTAGTTCCAGGGGGTGGTGCAATGGGCCTGCATGCATATTAATGACCTGCACTTCTTTGCGAGTTTAGCTTTTCGCGAGACCCGTGGCCTGACCCGTTCCTCACAAATGATGGGGTATAACTATATTTCATTTTTACTGTGAGCATGATTATTCACTGCATTGTTCTGTTCCACAGTGGATCTGCTGCTTACATCAAGTTTGTTCTAAATGCTGTGGAAGAAGCTTACAGAAGATTTTTTTTGCTCTACTATTTCTCCAGTTTCAATGTAACTTTTTACTTCCTTTTTGAGAATGATGATGTCTTTCAAATTTTCAAAGTATTGCTTCTGATCAAGACCTTGGAATCATTCACAACGTTTTTGCTCAATCCTTGGAGAGGTGCTGTGGTTTTTGTGGTAATATGGATGTAGACCTTGACAGGCAAAAAAATTTTTCAGAACTTTGTGTTTCTAACTATTTTATTAACTATACTTACAGTGAAAGTTTGGTCTGATGACTCCTTTTTCTGAGATATGATTAAAATCAGTTGTTTTTTGCATTTGTATTTTTCATTTTATGTTTACTTGCATTTTATGTTGCTCAGTTGTACCTTTACCACCATTTCTTCTGAGAACTAACCTGAGAGTATCTTATGGATGACCATAAATAAGGCCCTCCAGAGGGACCTTGACAGGCTGTAGAGATGGGCAGGCTCCAACAGTATGAGGTTTAACAAGACTAAGTGCTGGGTTCTTCACTTNAGAAGACTGGACGAGGAGCTTAGTGACATGGTCTAGCTGGGGGGTGTAGGGCTGGATGATTCTGGGCCCCTTCCGGCTCGGAGTGGCCTGCTAGACTGTGAGGGATCTAGGTTGGTGTTATGCTCTGGGATGTGCTCTCGGTCTCTGTATGGGTGTTAGATGGTGAGTTGGACTAGATGATCCTTGTGGGTCCCTTCCAACTCATAATATTCTGTGATTCTGTGATTCTGTGAAATAACAATTGTTAGCAAATTTGGTATTTGACACAAAACTGTTTCATCATTTTTCTGAAAATCACTTATTTGCCTCAGGTGTTGCAAACAATCAGCTCTATTAATACCTTGCACTTATCTGTTCTTCTGTCTGTCTCTTGTTCCAAGCCACTGTATATCACTTGCTCTAACACTCGATGTGTTTACGATGCCCACAGGAATGAAAAAGCAGAAGACAACATAAACTAGTTTCCTAATTAACGCATTTAATCTAGAAGACCCTAGCATCTTAGCTTGGGGGGGAGAAAGGAGAGGGAGAAATGTGCTATTCCCATTAAATGCTCTTCCTGTCTTTATCTTGAAGGCACAATTATATATCCCTAGAAGGTTGCTCTAACTTACACCTCTAGCCCTCTGCAACAGTTTGAAGTGCGTCTTCTGTACTCCTATCCCTTTCAGTCACAGCTCCTTCCCTTTCACACTATGCTTTGTTGCTTTCTTTTCAGCCATTTAAGACCAACTACTATTGTCCTCCTTGCCGCTGCTGCTGCTGAAGCACAGCAAGACTTTCAAACAGTATCCATGACAATCAGAGATATGGATCCTAATGGGGGTGATACATGACTATGATTGTATCTGGTCTAGCAAAGTACATATATGCTGGTGCTGGAGGATATGGGTTAAAAACTGCTGGTTCCTCCCTCCTTTTATGACCATGCATGGTGGTATGGGAAAACCTCTTTGCCCTATGCTGCCACAATATCCCCTTTTCTGGAGATGTTCCTCAGGGGCTGATTTTACCTAGTATGAGGTTTAGGAAGGGATCAGAAATATTAATGGCCAAATGACTATAATACCATAAAAAATGGAGCTGAAAGCGCAGTGCACAGAGATCAAAATGGAACAGAGTATCTGTCTGTGAGATTTTGAATTATATCAAATAGGGAATTTATTCCTGCTTTTTAACTTATTTCTTGTTACCCACAGAGCTGAACTCTCAAAACATTAGTTCCTGCTTATTACGGTGATATGTTTTGTTCTGTTCAGTGTCTTCATGTAAAATGAAGTTTTAAAATACAAGATATGCTAGTTTTATGTAAATCAATAATTCATGCAGAACAAAGTATTAAAATGCTGTGATTTACAAACTCCCGGATCACAGTAGACAGGGGTTTTTTGGCCTTAAAATGCACAAATATGGAAAAATGTTATGGGATGAAAATTAATATGAATTCTCTCTGATAAGAAGAATGTAACCTTTTTTCTGACTGTCCGTGCGAATGCCTTTGCCCATTGTTTAAATGTGATAGAATAGCTTTAGGCTGATGCTGTTTTAGTCATCATAAAATTCCCTCTTCAAGGCAAACTTTAGTCAAATTAGTTTGAGATTATTTTATTACCAGCTTCTTTGTATCACATTTGAGCCAAGAAACATAATCAGAAGGTATCCTGAATACTGAAATACTGGACATTTATATGTCACTTTTTAATGGACTGTGTGCAAACAGCCACCTAAAGTTAGTGAAGGTGTGAACTGTGTAGCATGACATATGGTGAATAAAATTGATAATATTGGAACAGTAATGAGAGCTATGTGATACTTATGTATCTATTAATATCTGTATCCACATACACCCCCATATATTCTAAATATATGTACAGTAACTAACTTTCAGCCAGTAAAATGAGAATTCATAATGCAGTAGAATGGCAAGAACATGAAAATGAAAACAAAGGCAAAGCCACAATAAAACTGATGTAGTCAGGAGGAATAAAAGAGAAAAAGACACCCATTAAAATTCATTCTATAAAAGGAGGATTGTGAATGCAGGGAGCTATTTCCAGTGAGAAAATACTCAAGAGAAGTTTCTCTTTTTTTTTGCTGCAGAAATCTCTGACCCTTCATATCTACTGTGACCATAATGGCTGTGTCTTTAGAGAGAAGAGTAAGATAAGATAATGTTTGGACATTTTAGGATGAACAAAAAGTATTTTCTTCATCTTTCTTAACATGCCCTACCAATGGTAGACCTAACCCTTTAGAAAATTCTCCGTGTCTACTTTGACCTTGACTCCATCTAGATGCTTTGATCATCTTTTCCAGTGTGGCAGCCCTTATGTTTACTTACTTGTGCCAAACACTCCATAGACTTCCTCTTTTACACTAGCACATTCCCTGACAGATTTTAATATCACTCTGAGGTTTCATCCACTTCTTTTCACCAGACTCCCATTCTTTATTTCATTAAGAGCACAATTTTATCCACTAATTCTTCACTTTCTTTCATGCTGGAAATAGGTTGGAAGAGAATCTCAATTAGGTCTACGTGAGAAATACGTGAAAAATCTCTTGAGGTCTTGAAATAATACTGTCGTGGTTTGACCCTGGCTGGATGCCAGAGATTCACCCACAACCTCTCCTGGGGGAAAAAAACTGGGAAAAAAACTTATCACAGGCAAAACAAGGCAAGTTACAAGCGAGAAATATACAGGATTTATTTATTAACTAACAAGATCAGAGCTTAATGTGAGAAGCATCATTTTAAAGGCAACCTTTTCCCCCTACCCCTCCTTCTCTTACAACAGATCTCATATTCCCTTTTCCCTCCAGGAGGAAAAGGTGGAACAGGGGGTAGGGGTAACACCAGACAAGTTGGTATTTCTGACCAGGTTTAGGGTAGAAACCATCTCTCTCCCTTTCCATAAAGTACTCTCTCTCTCTCTCATGAGAGGAAAAGTCTTTTATGACCCTTTCCCAAGTGAGATCTCANGCAGAAATTGCTGTAAGTACTGTGTTGCTAGGAGTGAAATAGGTCCTGTGGAAATCAGTTCTAGTGAGAGTGAGGTCTGACCTCCACGTTATAGGATAGTATCTCAAATAAGGAATATGCACATCTGGCTTAAAGCCAAGACAGCTGATGCGAACAAGGCCAGGGCAATTAGAGGAAGAGCCAGGACACAAAGAACTGAGCCCAAAGTACAACCAAAAGAGTGAGAAAAATAGGAAGACTCAGCATCCCGAGTCTGGCATGGATCTCCAGCCAACCACAAGCTGTGTACCTCTTTTATCTGTTACACCTGTCATGAAATTGATCCAGAGATAAAAGTCCTCTGTGTCTCTCTGGCAATTTTTTCTTGTGGACTTTTTGTTCCCGTTTCTGCCTCTATTTCCACTATTTTTTTACTTGCTGAGTGCACCTTATCAATGTCAATATCATGTCCTTGGTCACCACTCCCTCTAGGTATTTCTAATTTAATCACTCTTTGGGCACCAGCTCCTCTAGTGCTCTTATTTGAAAGTAACTTGCTGGGTTTGATCCTCATAGTCCTTATAAAGTTTCTGCCATCTATGAACCTTCCTCTAAAAGAAATCATCTTCCAAGCTAATTTTCATTTCTCTTGTGGTGTTGTCCTTTATGGCATTTTTCCAAGGCGAATCTTGGTTTGTTATTTTTGACCTGTGTTACTAATTACTTTAATCTTTTTATGTCTGGCATGCCTGTTTTTCTTATCTCTTCTCAATTTACTACCACCAGCGAATTTCATTCGTACATTGTTTACTCCTCTTTCTAGCTCATTCTAACTCAGAATATTCTGTAATTTTGTGATTACTGGAAGTATTAAAAAAACAAGACCAAAGACTGATCCTTAAATATTTACCTATCCTCCCTATAAACTGATATTCTTCTCTTTGCCTATTAGCCTTGTTTTGATCCTTCATTCCAGACTTCAGACCATATGAGATTTTTTTTTTGGCACAAGCAGGTTCAGTGGAGCTTTTTAAAGGACTTTTTGTGAAATGTAGGAGACAGCCTTTAATTTTCATGCTCTCCAGTTTTGTGTCAGTGTAGCTGCCTGACTTTGAGAGAGAGGGTGATCAGATCAATTGTTAAAAAATTACGGCTTAAATCCAAGAGTACTACATTTATTCTGTTCCATGTGATTCATCCATTACCATTAATTTGGTAATTCCATTTAAAAAGTGTTAGTTTTGTCAGACAAAGTGTACTCTTTATAAATCCTGCCTTGTATTGCTCATCATTGCATTATTTTCTGCAAATGAAGTGACTATTTCTTATGACCTTTTCTACTGTTTTTCTTTTTTATCCCAAGGTTAGAAGTTAAATGTAAAGCACTGTATTTAGTTAGGGCTTTCTTCTTCATTTTGTCTCTGTACAGGTGTTAGGTGTTAGATGGTGAGTTGGACTAGATGATCCTTGTGGGTCCCTTCCAACTCATAATATTCTGTGATTCTGTGATTCTGTGATTTTATGAATGCTGAGACAGCGCCACATTTACTTTTCTGTCCTGCATGGGTAGAAGAAAGACAAATAAAGATGTAGTTAACCCCTTTCCCTCTTTAGCACCTCCACACACCTGTGGTGTGTGATGATCATGCAGGAGATGTGGTGCATGTGGCCATCACTGTTGCTTCTAAATCTCATGACTTTGCAAAGTAATTTATAATGAATGTTATAGCAGCTTTCATAGAATCCCAGGAGAATGACTTGCACCATATATTTGTTTTCTTAATGTTTTTGGATTCAGTTTGTCATGGCCAACTGATTTTTTTGACCAGGTTATGAATATCTTATACCTGTGTGCCTATATCACAAGAGTAGACACAGATGATCAGGATATACTTAGCTTAAACAATGCTAGAATTGACCCATGATTTCTTCCTGACATATTCTGCAGTGGTGTCTAAATTTGAAATGTAAATTAAGCAATGCTTATGACATTACTTTTAGTCTTATTACCACACAAACCATATAACTGACTTTTCAGTTCCTCTGCTACCCTGTGCATTTGGCCACTACCAGACATCAGCAAATAGGTCTTCATTTTCAGTGTAAGATCTTAGCATAGACATTTAGAAAGTAAAGTAAGATTGCCTTAAGGTAGGGAGGTGAAGATGTCTAAGAGGCACACATTACTTCCTGGACTGGTTTGGACTTCAACGCATGTGGAAAAAAACATTTCTCTTCTCCTAAGAGAAATAAATATTGGAAGGCCTGGAGAGCAATTTTATCCAGAGCTACATGTCTTATAATCATAATCTGTGAGGTTAGAGACTCGTCTGAGTACTCACCAGAAAAAACAAAGTTTGCTTTGGAAAACTGCACTAACTAAATTACTGACTTCCAGCATAAGTAATTTAAATTAGAATTTGGTTTTTGTTATTCTTGCTCAGAGGTGCTGAGCAGAGCTTTGCACTGGTGTTCAGTGCTGTGCAATCTGCAGCTGGGAAAGGTCAAGGGCTAAGTTTTGCTGAGGTTCTTTATCTGTGAATATGTCATGTTTTGGTTTGGATTCTAGACATGGCAGACATATTCTCTCAACCACGATTTCTCATTTACCTTACCATCCAACCAAGAAAATCTCATGGTATTACTACATTATTTTTCCTTTCTAGTGTTCCACAAAATAAGAATTGTAACAACAAAAAATGCAGCTCACTTAAAATTCCAGCCCAAGAAGCCACATTTAACTGTGGCTTTAGCTAGGATGGAGAAGGGATGGCTTTACTTCACATCATGAAGTTTGACCACAGTACTATTTAGTTTGGAGAAGACCTCCAAGATAATTCACAAATGAATTTACATCTTGCTCAGTTGTATTGTGATGTGAGAAGGATAAGGTATACAACTAGAGAAAGAATTTGAACAATATTCTCTAAAAATAGCACTGACCATGAAGCAAGGCAGACTAGAACCTTGGATTTAAAAAATATTAGAAAATATCCTTTTTTTTTCTGTCCACAGTCTTTCAAATTACATATGTTTATTCCCATTTACACTTATGCATACTTATATATATACATATCTATATATATTTATTTTAACTGAACTGCTTATTAATTAGCATCAATACAATGTGTTGCCTTCTGTCTCTTTCCTCATTCTGAAGTCAAACCCTGTATATAAGCAAGTTCCTTTTTCCCAGTAAATGTATGATCAAAGGCAGATCAAAGCAGAATCTGAGTTCAGAGTGTGTGATTTTCAGCTGCTCAGACATAGACATCTTCCCCGGTGTTGAAATGAAGGTCAGAGGAAGTTAACTAACTGGTTATAACATCTCCTTTGTATTATCAATTGACTGTTCAAAGGCCTCCTCCCAAACCAAAAAAAAAAATCCCTTTGCTACCACAGGGCCTATTAACCACAGACATCCTTGCAAAATAATCTTGCAGGTAGAAATAGAGAGTCACACACCCTCCCTACCTGCCTGACAGTCTGCTTGCGAGTTTTTTCTGGTCCACTTTTGTCCACTTAGCAGACATTCAGCTACGTGGATTGAACTGCAGAATGCCGGGGCGGGGCAAATGCAACTAGAGAAGTTGCTTGCACTGTTTCTGAGTTTTTGCATGTATTGTTTTCTCTAAAGAAGTAGTCTGATCCTAATGAAAACTGGGAAGATACGATTCAGATATCAGTGGTATGAACCGTCCAATGAGAAGATTATATGGCCCACACATTTGATATTATTCTAACATCTGAAAGCTAGACTATTGTAAGACATGACATTTAACATCCCCTCCCACTAATGTTGTTAGCATTAACTGTTATAGCCCTGGCTATACTTCTTGTGCGAATAAAAACCTGATTCTTCCTTTGATCTTACTAAGTTGCTTAGAGCCCAACAGATGCCATTAATCCAGCATTATGTATGTTGTCATCAGGAACAAATGCATTTTCTTCAGCAAATATATTGAAGTTTAAACTTCCAAAGAGGTTATAAACAACAACGCATGGAGGTGTTTAAGAAAAGACTGGATGAGGAAATTATTGACATGGTCTAGATAATGGGATGGGGAGCTGGTTATTAAAAAAAAACAAACATGACATGACCCTGAGATTAGGTCAGATGGATAAAAGATGGTCCTCATGGCACCAGGGTTATTGGTTCAATCCTTGTATGGGCATTCACTTGGGAGTTGGACTCGATGATCCTTGTGAGTCCCTGCCAACTTGGAATATTCTGTGATTCTATGAAACATGATACAAGATGAATGTGTAACAGTGGCTTATAAAATAAACATTCGGAAGTAATCTTCAGAAGTGGAAACTGAAGTGGTAAAAATATTTCAGGCCCATGAATATGAACACTGATTCAACCAATTAAGAAAACAGTTAGAGGATTGTGAGTAAATATAGAGTCTTCAGAAGTTGCTTTAAATGTAGATAACCGAGATCATGTATTTACATGTGTAAGGGGAGACCCTAAAAATTCTTTAGGGAAAATCAGAGAGCATGGTTTCTTGACATGATTTTTTTTCCTAGTAAATACCATCAAATCTCTGAAATCTAATTAAGGTTGATTATGAGAACAAGGATGAAATGTTTCAGGTAAATTTACTCTCAGAACATGGACCAAAGCATTATCCAGCTAGTTAACATTATTCCCAGAACAAGGAAGGTGAAAATCCTGTACCTTGGTATATAGTAAATGACCCACATCTTAAACCTCCTCAAAATGCTGATCTGAGCAGAGCTGATGGTTGTTCAACCATGTGTCCCTCTACTGTAGCTGGAGGTGATGCTCAGTCTCTGCTCTGAACAGACAGGTCTTACACTGAGATGCCCCAAACCAAGTTTGCCTCCAACAAGGTCAGACACGGAGGAGTCAAAAAAGTGTTCCTCTACCTCACTCTGCCATGGGGTATGATCTGATTTCTATTTCCATTATGAAGAAAATCCTGTTTAGAACATATTCTGTGGGCATCCAAAATGTGGTCATGTATGTTTCCCAAACATACATGTATCTGCTTCCCCAGAATTGCTGGGGAAGTAGATAAAAAAGGAGGGTTCTTGCATATTCTGGAGCACTCTTAAGACTTACAGGGAGAAAAATAAGGCCTCCACCTACAATAGGAAAACCCTCATAATATAAGTAAATCTGTTTATTGACACACAGTGAGTATGTTTTGTAATTCCATTGTAAACAATCATCTATGGAATCTCTGGTATTTGTAGACAGAAAAAGCAACGGTCACCTGTCCTGTTCCTGTCCTCTCTGCATCACAGTCGAGCATAGATTTTGAGATTTCAGAGAGAGAGTGTTCATTTGTATCTTTCAATATTCAAAGGTAAAAGGTTTTACTTAGAAAGTTGGATAAGAAGAATATATTGAAACGCAAGCAGAACAGAAGATTTATGCTCTCTGCTACATGTGCTTCAAGAAACTTCTGTTCTGCTTTGGTTTAAATCTATGAAGACTGAAGGATCAGAAACACAGCCAGAGCCAACTAAAACTCCAGGAGGGCACTTTGGTACAGACCTTAAAATATAGGCAGTAAATGAAAGTCATTGGGTCCTGCCACTTAAAAAGTTACCATTCACCTGATGAGGCTTCATAAGGGTGTGGGTGCATGCTCTTAGCCCTCCCTGGCTGTAAGACAAAAAATGTGTTAACTTAAACCACCTTCAGGGAGCCAAAGTTGGTGTATGTTGGATTTCACCTCAGCAATGAGCGTGTGTATGCTCAGTAACAAGTGGTACCTGTTAAAGTGACATGAACTGTTCACAGATCTCAGATTATGCAGCGATAGGTGTACTGAAAACTGAAGACACAGAAAACTTTTGCTGGGCTAAAAACTGTGTAGTTCTCTTGATGTGATGCCAACTGAAGATTGAGCCTACTGCACTTAGAGAACAGATACCTACTTCTAAAAATTAAAAAAAAAAAAGTTCTAAAGAAGTCGTAACTATACAACCTTTTCCTGGTTTTTGTTCTAAGACTCAGCAAGGCTGGTCAGGGACTAATATTGAACACTCAGGCAGAAACAGTTAGGGTAGTTAGTTAGAGCCTCTCAGCACAGGCAGAAAAAAGAGGTTCAAGTTTTGTCATCTTGGCTCATCTTGTTCGTTTGGAGAAAATAAGAATGGAAGAGGGTGAATGTGTGGACATCCTTCACCAGGACTTCTGGACAGCTTTCAGTGCCCATTGAGAGAATAATCTGTAAGGTTGACAAATGAACACTGATGATGAAAATGTTCAGTTGGTTTGCTAACAGAAACCAGAGATGGCAAATGTTACGGAGGGCTGGAGAGAGACGGTGGGATAAGAGTGACAAGTGGCAATATGCTGAGCCTGTTCTGTTTCTGCTATATATAGGAGATAGCATTTATCTTACAGAAGGAAATGTAGAACAAGATGTGCAGATTTGGAGATGATGTGGAACTGACAACCTGAGAAATACCATCCATAAAGGAAGTAAGTTGAAGATGCTGAGAAATCTGCCTTATGTGTAGGCAGAAATCTGCCTTATGATAGGAGGGATGAGCAGGCAGTGCGAAGCAAAGATGGAGAAACCAGAATATGGTGATGTAAATGGTGTTCATTTGCTCATTTGAAATCTTGATATTGTTGCAGGGCAATGACTCAGAAGCCAGAGGGGTCGCTGAGGGAAGAAAGTCCAGGCAGAATAGGTCACCAGGACACAGTTCTTTTAGCAAAGAGCTAAAAATAAGAGAAGTACCTTAGTTTTCAGATAATAAAGTTGCTAGATTTGAAGAGCGAGTGAATATTCTCAAGTCCTCAGTCACTTATGCAGAAATATGCCAAATGGTTTTTTCATGGTGGCAATGGTAATTAAAAGTGCTAGAGCAGTATTGCACTGGAGGCTCAGCAGCACTCCAGGTACCTGACAGAAAGCTAAGAATGTATTTCAGCTAGCCACCCTGGGAATCTGAAGTTGTGTAGCTAATGCTTTCAAGGCTTCTTCTTGAATTTTAGGACATTTTTCTCCTACAACAGTCCATCTATAAAACATCCTATATGCATTGTTCAGCTATACAGATAGTTAGTATTCCCTTGAGTACATATATGTCATTTGCAGGAATTCTGTGCTCCAGCATAATTTAGTCTGACTTCACTGTCTTGAAATCACAGACCTTATTCCTCTACAGCTCAAGAAATCTGAAGTGCATCCAAGGCTTCAGATACAAAATATTTGGAGTGGAGAAACTACCACTGGAGTGTGCATGTAATCCCGTGATGGATACATGACACATCCAGCCTACAAAGTTCTCCCATTCACAATGCTGGGACTTGGACTCAGACACAGGGCCTGCAAACTCCCAGGGGGACTCAGCAGTGGCACTGAAAAGGAGGATGGAAGAAGTCTGTCCAGCTGCCTCCTGAAAACACTAGGAAGAAAGTGAATGAATCTTGCAGCAAGAAGAGAATTAATGACTGAGCTGTGATAAAGGACATAAAAGGAGAACACCAATCCAGACAGAAAGAAGAGGCAATGAACCTTTTTTCATAAAATACTGACTATGCTCATTTGGATGCTGCCCAGCCATCCTCACAAATGAACACTCTCCATTGACACTTGCATGACACTCACATTCTGTGCTTCCTACTCAACTTCTCTCAGGAGGATCACGGCAAAATGAAGATTTAAAACAAAAAATCTACCATTTTCTGAAAGGAGCAGTGCCAGGATCAATACAGCATGGAACAACCATTCGACATGGATAACCACGGTCTCTACAGCCTTCATTGCAACCCTTCTGTGTGGTTTTGGTTTATCTCTGGAAGCAAAGGAATTTGTTACAAGCAATACCCATCAAATTTGTCTAAATGCACAAAAACGTAAGCGGCAAGGCGGTTCTGAGGAGCAGATTATATGAACTCTTTTCATAGGTGCAAATAAGGAAATTGTTGCTCTTCTCACTGTCTATTTGGGATCCTGATGTACTCTCGTAGTCCTTAGTGTTCCATGGGCAAAAATCCTACCAAACATTGTGTTTGGTACAAATGACTCTTTTCCGTCCACAGAATTTTTGTGGTTTACATTTCATATTTTATATAAATTCCATCTGGGTTTATCCCATTTGTTATCCTCAGAAAGACCTCCCAAGATCCTGTTCCCCAGTTATGTTGCTAACAAATCAGAGATCCACCATACTTTCTTCTCAATTAAGAACAGAAAAACAACCCTCAGGGATGTAATATCTAGCCTACCACTGAGACTGGTGCTGAGCATTTCATACAGATGTTCAGGAGAAAGTACAAAAGGCAGTTACAGAATAGAGTCTTCATGAAATGCATTTCTTCCCAGACTTTCTTATTCAGTGACACATAATCATTGCCCAATAGCATTTGGATTTATTGAATTTTTTTCTTAAGAGGAAAGCTGTAGCAATCTCTGTGTGCTACAGAAATGTGAGCTTTTTTTGGACTCTGCCACAAAATGAAATCTTTCAGCAGTGAGAAATCTTGCAACACTGAGTGATGTTCTTGTTGCCTGCCCTGTTCTTTCTTCTGTATAACTCTCCTTGGGACTCCGTGCAGTTATTCCCTGTCACCAGGTAACTAATGGTTCTCCATCTCTGAAATATGAAATAACAAAATGAAGATATGAAATTAGGATGATGCCACTCCAAAGAATATAGGGGCAATTCAAGCTAACATAGCAGGGCAGTTGGATTGGATACAAAATATTTACAGCTTTATAATCTTTATGTTTGAGATACCCTACCAACTTATGCTGGAAATGTTGTGTTTATGCTCCATATGTACACCATAGATACTGCAATCCAGGAGCTGTTCTTCTGCCACTAGTCCTTCCTGTGCCCTTAGCTAATTTGCTTTACCTCACTGGTTCTTTAATTGAATTGTGTTCTAGAATATGATCCTTCTTTAATGTCTCACCCCTTCCAACTCATAGTATTCTGTGATTCTGTGATTATTGTGATGTTGACTTGATAGAGACTTCTCATGTAGTAACATAATTAATGACAATAAAACATGACTAACTTAGAAGAATCAAGTAATTTTCTTACAGACTTTCCTTCGAACATTTTCCATTTCATTATGATCTTAGAGATGTTCATGGTTTTGAGGAAAACAGAAATGGGTTTTAATATCATTTCATGTTCCTGTAGTCTGCTAGTCTTACACAAATCTAGTCCTGTCTAAATTCTTAAAAACAAGCTATTGAAAGATGGTTTTGCTGCTCCTCTGCACTAATCATTTATTTGCACACAAAGACTATTTACAGGCAGCTTTTTTTAGTTGATTTAATTTGTTTTAAAAATCTAATTGATTATATAAGAAAAAGAGACCAATATACATTTGCAAATATCTTTGACCTGCTTTACAAGGTGATATGTATTAGACTGTGGTCTACAAAGTTCTGTAATCCATACATTTTCTTCTCATTATTATTCTAAATGTGGTTGTTTATATTATCTTTCCAAAGCTACTGTTTCATTTGCCTTTCAGCAAGGGAGATTTCACCTTTCCAAAGTATCTTATCCACATTTTTACTAGGTTTCTGTTTTAATGCAAACCATTATTTGCAAAGTCTTTCAACCAGCAGAATATCACTGTGCTCAGAGTAGACATTCAAGCTAGTCAAGGAAATGACTATTGGAGTTATATTTGACCATTTCCAGAGACTTTGGCAGGATGGATTTACAGTATTAGAAAATCTCCAAGCTCACCTATGGCTCAGGCATTCAGGATTAAACAAAGCACTGAACCTCTTCTCCTTGTTCATATGGTCGTGTTCTCCAGCCTTTGATATAAATGCAATGTTACACATATCTACAAAGAAAATACAACGAGACAAGCTGTAGCCAGCAGGCACTGTGATGAAATTATTTTGAACTGCCTTTAAAGATTCTCATGTTAATGACTGGCAAATAGTTAGATCTTCTTAAAAGCCTGGCTTCAATACAAAGTAATGGCAACTGTGAAGCATAATGGTTTCCCAAATAAGCTCTTACAACACAAGGCTCATGATATCTCAGATATACAGAGCTCATCTATCCTTACTTCTAAAAGCCTAAAGAATGTACAAATTGTCCAGGCTTATAGTCCCTTGTTAATTATACTCTGTGTTTATATAGCAGCTCTACCTCAAAGCTCTCTCCAAACATTAAGACTCCTAGCAGTTCTTTTATGTAGACATTATTATCCCTGTCATTATCATTATCGCATTTTCTATTTTATAGGTGGTAAATGAGCAAAATCACACTGTGAGTCAGTAGCTGAATTGGGAATAGAATATTGTAGTTCTAACTTCGTCCCTGCTTTAAGTACTCATTAATACCATTGCTATTTGTGGTTTGATGTGATTTTGTTCGGTGTAAAGTTGCAGCAAGTAAGCAAGATTCTTTTGATTTTCAAATTCAGTTTTGATTTGATCAAAAATCAAATCAAAAATTAAATTTTAACTTGATTCTTTTGATTTTGATTTTGTTCATATAGCTGTCATACTGATATTTTTCAGCTATTGGTCTTAAGTATCTAATGAGAGATGCTGTCATCTTCCAATTAAATAAGTATCAATAAAATTTAATATGATACAATTTGCATAATAGACTGGAACAACTCAAATTAAGCTTACTCTCTCAAGCAATGAAGTATTTAGGTATTTAGGTTGTGTCCTAATGTAGTCAGTGAAAACCATTATGTAAATCTATGGAGAAATGTACTTTTGTAAAGTAGCTGGTTTTAAAATGATGGTTGTTATCAATTAGTTCTTAATTTAAAGTTAATATATCATATGCAATTACTAAACTAAGTTAAAGCCATTTGTCCATTTTTTTAAAATCAAAACAATTTTTTTTAATTTGAAATACACAAATGTGTTCAGTTGAAGCATTGACACCATTGTGAACAGGACGGTTAACCTCATTTTCTCCTTTATCAAGACTGTTTTAATTTGGAAAGCAATTTAACCACTTTATTATCTTAACAGCATCCAACTGCTTTATTTCTCAGTCATCCAGTGTCATAAGACACAGTAGAATAAAAAAGTAAAATTTGTCACAAGTGGTTATGCAGAAGACCATGAGGTGCAGTCCTGTGAGAAACTGAAGGTGCTCTGGGAAGTGAAAGCATGGTACTCCCATAAAATAACTGTAGTACAATCAATAATACATTATGATTGTTGAAATAGTGCATTCCTCTTCTTATCTTTCTCCTTTTCCTCCACTTTTAAATGCGGTAATCCCTCAAATATTGCGGGGGGTCAGTTCCAGAAAGATGTCATGACAAGTGAAATCCATGAAGTAGTGACTCATATATATGCAAATACAGCCCCGGGCTCACATGCATATATGTAAATGCTCAGGCCTAAGCAGGAGGAGCAGTAGGAGCAAGTAGGAGCAAGCAGTAAGCAGGAGGAGGGCTCCGCACTGGGGCATGCTTAACATACCTTTGGGACGGTGTTATAAAACTTCCCCACCATTTTGTTAATATTTGCAACACTGGTACATAAGCAAGCAAGCTCTGGGTGGCACCCTCCCCCCCTGTGGCAGAGGCACACACTCTGCATGCGCGACTGTCGGGTAATCACTTGACCTGGGGAAAAAATTGCTAAAGAGGGGGGCAGCTGGAAAATTTTTCACGGGAAAAAATCTGCGACATATTGAAGCCATAAAAGGTGAACCATGAAGTAGTGAAGGATCACGGTAACACGTTTCAGGATATCTTTGTCATTCCTTTAACTACACTGTAAAAATCTTTTCCTCTGCCCGTGATCTGCTTATCCACAAGTGCAAAAGCCAGCTCTTAGTGAATCATTGTACAATTCCATACTTCCTTAAAAGTCTATCTTTCCAAAGAAACGGCTAGGTTGAGTTCCATCTGGGCTTTTGCCTCTCTAGTTTTTCTCCTGCATGACTTTTCCTTAAAAGATTTATTGTTATAGAGCTTCTTATTCTATCTCAGCTGTGTTTTTATACTTCCCCTCATTGGAAACACATCTTGTTTGCCTAATACCTGCCCCTGAGAGTTTATGCCATACTTTAACACACATACTATGGTAAACATACAACTGTTTCTGAAACTTCTGGAGTACATATTACAGGCTGGAAAGAACATAAGATTGAAAGTGGCAGTGATTATCTCTCTTTTTCTCTCTCTCTAGTTATATATATATTCGTATATATGAGAAATTCTAAACCATTTCACTGCTTTTTCACGATATGACAGTTTATAGAATTTTTAAATGTGGATTCTTATAAGAATTATTACATGTTTCTCTATCTAGAGCAGCNCTATTACAGGCTGGAAAGGACATAAGATTGAAAGTGGCAGGTGATTATCTCTCTCTTTCTCTCTCTCTCTCTCTCTCTCTCTTTATATATATATACGTATGTATGAGAAATTCTAAATCATTTCACTGCTATGACAGTTTATAGATTTTTAAAATGTGGATTCTTATAAGAATTATTACATGTTTCTCTATCTAGAGCAGCTGAAACTGCATGTAGTATTATGTCTGCATAGGTCTTTGATTGACATGACAAAAAAGTGTTTATCTTATATAATTTTCAGTTATGTAATTCCAATTTCTTATAATCTCTCCTCTCACTATCATGCAGTGCTTCTCAAATAATAGCTATTTATGACAGTCACTTCTACACTGTACTTCCTATATTTCACCTGCTTTTCTTTGTTCCATGAAATGCATTCTCATTTTAATTTTTGCCTTTTTTCCCCCCTGTTTTGTAAACTCATTCTTCTCTGTGCAGTAAACTCAGTCTTCCCTTCGCTTTCCAAGTTTTTGTTTTTCACACTGATGCTACTCTACCATGAATCACAAAGGTGGTGAGAGGTGGGTTAGCTGAACTGTACTCCTGGGCCCCTCAAAGAAAGCAAAAATATTTGTATCATAGCAATGATTTAGAGAGTTAATTTTAACTTCTGAGCCATGAGGGTCAGAAGAAGTAGGAAACAGTGCTAACAGGAAAGAATGGCTATATGTAGGATTTCTTGGCATAGTCTTGTCTAAGTATATATAGAGAAGTTAGGGTATCAATACTTCCTTTGTGTGTAAAACAGCTAATCAGCCTCCTGCTATCATGCAAGGACATTGTAACATCTAAACATGTTCTTGTAAGGCTTTAAAAACCAAAACCTGTCCATTTTTGTTGAGTGTTTATTGCACTGATATTTTCTCCTTACTTCCAGCTGCTGCAATGGGTTTTATTTTATTTTGGCGAGAGCGTTATGTTCTCTCAGAGCATCCCTTGATAAAAATCAGATCACTCAGTTGCTTTCCCTAAGTGTTTTCAGTCTAATTTCAGATGTGACATGGTGAAGAACATAATAAAACTTAGCAGAAAGAGTGAGAGAAAACCAAAGGGTTCAGTAATAAGAGATTACGTGGTTTTCCAGTAGAGTCTAATATACATGGTGGGGAAACGAGTTCAAAATGAAACCACAGTAAACAACTGCTTTCTTGCTGATATCACTGGGAAAATAAGCACTGCTAAAACTTTATTATTTTTGTACAAGTGGATTCTTCACAAGCATATCCTACATGACATCAGGTAAGTGCCAGGAATAATGAAGGAAAGACCTTGAGCGCATTTGTCTGTCACAGCCTTTTCTTTTTTAAAAGCTGATTGTATCGCTGTTAAGATGGAGGGCTCTTGCCATGGAAGGGACAGTCCTTTTGGCAGCTGGGGCAGCTCCATTTGCCACACATGTTTTTGGGAAAGAGGGGAAGAAATGTCTGTGAGAGGCTGTTGCTACAAGGCACTTCATCCCCAAAAGATGGTTAGTAACATGTATAGTTTTACCTTTGCTGTGGGCAGGTGCTTGTATCCTGGGTTGGATTTGACTACAGGACATGGCACTGCATAGAATAAGACCTTCACATTCACGGTCCTAGTTTAAAAATTATGAGCATTTTTTGCTTATGAAGTTTGGGGATAATACTCTAATTAAAAATTAATTTTCTCCCCTCCCCACAAATTGCAGCCTCAGAAAAAAAACCCTGAAGTGCTATAAAACTAGTGAAAAGAAGTTTTATTATTAAATAGAATTTCTAAAATTAACTCAAATTTCTGTAACAGGAGCAGTTAATCCTGGCTACTAGGAGGGTGACAGACAAGTTAAAAGAATAGGGCTGTGCAAAATGACTTTCAGCTATGCAACAACATGAGAAAAATGTATTTCTAGAACCTAGTATCAAGATTTCTTTTACTATTGCAATAGCGAGAAAGTGGGGATAAAACCAGGGGTCTCTTAGATACTTAGGGCCCAGGATATAACAGCAGAGCAGAATTAATAGTGAGTGCTGTTAACTTCCTTCATCGCAGAGTAGTTAATCTAAAAAAAAAAAAAAGTTCTAAAAGGCCCTGGGCAAAATTTGAGCTATGTACTTCGCTGATGAACAGCACAGTGAGCTGGAGTTGACTGAGCATGGTTTTTTCTAGTAGAGCTAGAGGTAAATGGCTTTGTCATCCATTATACTTTCCCAGCTTTCTTAGATTTCCTCACTGGAAGGAAGCCAGGACTTTACAGGGAGTGGAGGGTTGTTATGCGTGCGGAATGAACAAGAAAAATCTCCTGTCGGAGGATGAACCACATGCTGCCTGGAGCTGAAAGGCACACATTTAAGTCCATCTTCTACCAGCCTCCTGCCTGCAGACAGCAGCCACCAGGCTGTTACCCTGTGTATCCCTTTGATATTGTTGTTGTTCTACTGTAAATATATTCTGGTGTGTAAATGTACAAATGGATCACATGAGCATCTGTGATGAATGATCTCTCTCTGGCCCATGGGGTAACCTATGGAATGTGTAGTTGTTTCTTTCTCTCCCTTGAAATTTTCCCCCTTATCACTCACTGGTGGGATGGGAAAGTGAATAATTATGATAATTATGGGTCACACAAAAAGGGATGCAGGCTTGAGGCTGTACAAGCTTGTCATCCTCCAGGGCTAGTGTGACCCTGTCATACAGTTTGACTGAACTAGTCCTTTATTCCATATTAAAAGCTGGGGTGAATGTTGTGTGGAATCAGACTTTGTTAAGGGGAAGTAGGTAAGGGTCTGTTAACATGAAATTAGATTAAAATTGTGGATCATTATGCTTAAACCTCAATCGAATCTCACTAAGCAGTATGAATCTCTTTTTTCTCTCTCAGTAATACCCACTAGTACAGCCAGTTTCCCCAATCACTGGCCATGTTCTTATTTTAAAATATAATTAAAGTCCGCTCCTCTGAATTCCCTGAAAACTCTGTTAACTATTAAGAAGAGCAAAAAGATTAAATCTGAAAGGTCATTACTCTGATCCTGCCTTTCTAAAATGTATTGGCTAATGAAAAATATAATCAGCATTTTTAATGCTTTTTTCTTTCCTTTGCATTATGCATTAGTAGATGTAGGTATGTATCTACCTGGAAGCTTTGGAATTCTGCTCTTATAATTAAACTGAAGATCTGTGTACTTGGTCAGATATGCTCAGTGTTGTCTATTTCGTCATAGTCTGGACCCATATTATACTCCTGGTACCATTTAACACCCTGTCGAATTCAGTAAAAGCCTAGTAAACTTCCTCAGTCAGCATCACATGTATGTATCCTTTTTTTATTTTTAATTCTCACCACCCCATGTGGGAGGTTTCTTCTCTACCAGAACAAGAAAAGGTTATTTTTGTAAAGTAAGAATAGAAACCTGAGGGGAGGTTGCAGCCAGGTGGGTGTGAATCTCTTGTCTCAGACTGACGACACCAGAACAAGAGGACATGGCCTCAAACTACGCCAGGGAAGGTTTAGACTGGATGTTAGGAAGAGGTTTTTCACAGAGAGAGTGATCTCTCAGTGGAATGGTCTGCCCAGGGAGGTGGTGGAGTCAGCATCTCTGGAGGTGTTCAAGAGAAGACTCGATGAGGAACTCAGTGACATGGTCTAGTTGGTTTGAGGCTTGGATGGATGGAGCATGGTGCCCATGGTCCCACGCTTGTGGGTCTGATCCCTGGGTGGGCGTTTGCTTGGGAGTTGGACTAGATGATCCAGTGGGTCCCTTCCAACTCAGAATAACCCGTGAACCTGTGAAATTGAATACGCTTCAAAAGAAATCAACTCCTGAAACTGAAGTAATTATGAGTCCACATCACACAGACTACCTTCTTCTAAAAGGTGTGGGGGAAAGAAAAAAAAAGAATATCTCCTTCTGAGCTGGGTAACCCAGGAAGCAAAATTGTCAGCCAGAGTAAAACTATTCCAGCTCATAATCTCCTAAGGACACATCTGGTATCTTTCTAAAGCATATGTTTACACATGCAGGGTCTTAGGTGACCTACCAGTGCTTATGAAATATTTGTTTTTATAATTTTGTTTATGAAATCTATTCTGTCTACCATGTTTAAACCACTGGGCTTCACCTGTAGTAGTGGGAGTATGTGGAGTCTTAAAAGTATGTGGCCTTAAACCCACGTGGAAATGGTGGATTAATATGAGGACTATTGGCATTCATCGAGTGCTTGGTCTGTCTGATAAATGATGACATCAGTCTTGGTCCAAAAGGGATCATGTCTTATGCAATCAAGCCCTAAATTTAAACAGTGGTGGGACAATACTCTTTTTTCAAGACAGATCATTAATATCCAAGGGCCTGAGCCACCAAACCTTTATTTACATTTACAAACCTTTATTTACCTTTATTTATTTGCTCATCTAGGATATCTCATTAGGCAATTGCCTTAGCAAAAAAGGGCCTTGTAATACAGGGATTGATAAACTAGTATGTGAAGGAACTTCTCTAATTATAGACTAAGAAAGAAAAGTCCATTTTGTGGATTTGCAAATATATACGCTCTCTGCTTCTTAATAAGGTGAAAAACTGGGAGTTGTCAAGGCTGTAACGAATACAAACATTATTGTACAATTTAAAAACTATAAAATAATATTCCCTTAAAATAATAGCATCTTAAAATAATATCCTTTATCACACAGTGACCAAGTATTGTTTGAGCAAGAAACCTAATCCCCATAAATGTCATACTGCATATATAGTATGGCAAAATTCATTATAATAAATGACCAATGTATTCTTGAAAGACAGCACTCTTGAAGATATCTTGTCCTTTATTTTCACTCCAGAAAAAGAAAGGGGTTTTCATGACTTTATTTTCTATTGGAGATATATTTAGTTTTGTATATTTATATTCAAATTTAATTATGTTCTAATATAATTATAATTATATTAATTATAATCAGACCAAAGGAATAATGCACACTAACAACACAGATTTTTTCCCCCTGATTTCTGAAACTCTCTATATTCTGATTATGGGTATTTGAATCTGTATAGTTTGGTTGGCTGTCAGCCAGAATGAAGCAGAATGCCTAGGTATGTGTAATGACAGCCGAGTTATTTCCCCTTTTTTCTACAGTTCTTCTCTTCTGACTCCTTCATTTAAAAGTGTAAAATTAGTTGCCAGAGAGCAAAAACAACCTCTGTTTTTCATTTTAGCTAAAGCAGAAATATTGCAAGATTGTACATAAACAGAGACAGAAAAGGTCCTGAGACAGTGAGGAACTTGTTGAGGTCCCTTGTCCACTTCCTGGACCCATCATTCACTCTCTACAATTTAGGAAAAGCCTTATACTTTGAATAATTAGCATACTAATACACAGGACACATTTTCACTATGTATTTGCTAATCCTACAAGCAAGTAATAATGAGAGTAGCATTTTCTAAGTAGTAAGCAAAACATCTATCAGTAAGTCTGGGCATTTCAGTACAGTGGTCTAGATGAGCAGGGACAGTGGCAGGAGAGACAGGAAGAGGCAGGTTGGGACACAAGGAAGGCAAATGGTCAGATGGCAAAGGACAGTAGGTAAAATTAATACACAAAGGATTTTAAATTTATTTTAGGCAATTCAACTTCCAGTAGCTTTGTGTTGCCTCTCCTGACAAGTCAAACCTGAAGACCTAGTCATATATTCTAGTGCAAGAAATAAGTAGTATTATCTATGAACTTTCCCAATCATGATTTATTAAATTCTTCGGCTTTGAAGTTTATTCTGTCCACAATTTTGTTATTTCTGCCATAAATAAGGCTAACACCCTAAGGTATCTTCATACCTATATTATCTCTGCTAATGCAACTTTCTGTTCAGAAACCCATTCTTACGCTGTTGTTGGGTTTTTTAAAATAAATGATTCCTAATAATCTAGTAACTTCTGAATGATGGATAAGATGCTGCAACCTAACAAACTCACAGATGCCTTTGGGATTAAATGGTATCCTTTTCCCACCTTCAGTTTAGGATTCAGTGGATCCCAGTCAGGGAGAGCAGCACTGCTGGTTTATACCTTGGTTGCTTCTGGGTGGGATCAAAAATGTTCTCCAGTGGCACGGTGGCTCCCATGCCCCTAACCCTGTTTCGCAGCCTCACATTCCACTGCTGCTTTGCAGAGAATACTGTGAGGAAAGAGAGGACGGCCTGAACACTGATTTGCTGTTTCAGCCTGTGGTGGTGATCTTCTCCACTAAGGCAGGAGCATGGAGTACTCATTAATGCAAACTTCTGATGTACACATTGGAGAAGGGTATGGAGGGAGAAAAGGGTGCAGGCAGAATGCCAGCAAGGACATGGACATGTGGCTGGTATGCAAGAGAGGGTGTGCATGTGTGGAAGAAATACTAGGCTGACAATCATAGAATCATATAATAATTTGGGTGGGAAGGGACCTTTAAATATTGTATAGTCCAATTGTCAATCCATAGGGGAGGTGTGTTTTTTGCAATGACACGGGGTACACACCTGAGGGAGCTGAATGAGAGGAGCAGTGGGAAATGAGTGGGCAAAGGCTTCTGTCTCAGTTCTGGACTTAACTTTTATTTTCTCTTTGTGCAGCACCCCTCTAAAGCATCGAACTGTACTGACCTGGGGAGGTGAAGGAGCAATGGGAACCTGTTTTCCTCTGGCTTAAGAGGAAGCATTAAGTTAAGAGTCCCTTTGCAAACGATCGGGACTATCTCAATCAGGTTTAATGTAGTTCATCCCCTGTGGTATAAATATTTCACCAGAGCAATCATAGAGTTAATAGTGTCGGGCTGAATTTCAGAAGCTGCAGTGCATTTACAAAAACAGTACAGAAGAAGTCTGCCTTGAAACAACAAAATACTTAAATATATAACTTACCAGCTCCTGCCCACCTCTGCAACGGGTTCTTGGCTATTAGGGTCAGCAGATCTAATAGATCTTTGAAGATATTTTCAACTCATGTCAGAGCTCATCTTGTACAGATTTTCCTCCAGGCTTTTCAGGTAGCTTCAGGTCACCAGAAAGGATGGGCACTTTCTATTTTTCTTTAATGTCCTGTTACTCACGTCAGAGCTTTATAACAACTCTGCTCTCAGCAGCCGAGGTTAGTCTGGAGCACACAACATGGGACTGACTGATGGAACCTCCTGACCATGAGATCTTGTCCCCAGTTGCCAGACACTACCACATCAGTCTGCTCCTTTTGGAAAAGTGAAGAGCTTCATCCTAACGGTAATTATTATTTCTGTCCTATTATTTCTACTGACAGTACTTTTCAAATAATAATAGAAACCATCAGATTTTTAGCTTAAATGTATTAATGGGCGTCAGATAACCATTTGCTTTTGGAGGAAATGCCTGTGATGCACTTAGACTTGGTAAGGCAAGTTTTCACACGTATTCCAAAGAAGAATCTCTGGCATTGCTTTGCTCCCACCGGTTCACACGGATAAGAACTGGTGTGTCGGCTGTGTAAAGGGCCGGGTTTCGGTACCGATGGGAGCTCGGCAACTGGGGAGCGGTGCCGGTGCGAACGTGTGTTGTGGGTGGGTGCCCACGGCAGCCAGGAGGTGAAGGCGCCGGGGGTGGCTGTGAGTGACTTGATGTGGGCGCTCTGGTCGTGGCGTGCCTGCTTGGATGGGGACAAGGGAGAAGAGGCTGGCTGCGGTCGGTGCGTATGGCGGGTACGCCTGGGTGTTTTGGGGAAGGGAGTATGGACCGCTCTCAGCGTCCGGGGATGCGTGGGGGGCAGAGGTGGGCAGGGAGGGGAAGGGGAGGGAGCCGTACTGCCGTGGGCATCGGGACGACGAGCGGTGTCAGCCGCGCTTGCAGCAGCGCAGGGACGCCGAGGGTGCGGGCGGCGGCCCTTGCTGGGGGGGGCGGCTGCCCGCGGGGNTTGGGCTGGGGGCAGCTGCGCAGGGTGGGTGCCTTGGGGCGCTGATGTGTCCGGCTCCCGTTGCAGGCTGCTCGGGTACTTCAGAGCGAACGGGAGGCTGAGCCGGAGGCATCACGGGCATTTCCAGCGAGCGCCCGCCAGTAGCCCGGCAGCGACTGAAATTTAGGCGTCTTCAGAGAGAGGAGGAAGATCCTCGTCTTCCGTAGCTTCCTCAATGAGTGCCAAGCTCTCCAAGGAGTTGAGGCTGTCTCTGCCACCTTGTCTTCTGAACAGGACATCTGCCACCTTAAATACCAGCAGCACCTGCATCACGCAAGTGGGTCAGCTCTTCCAGTCCTTCTCATCCACCCTCGTTTTAATTGTCCTAGTCACCCTCATCTTCTGCCTGATCCTCCTCTCCCTCACCACCTTCCACATTCACAAGAGAAAGATGAAGAAGCGGAAAATGCAGAAGGCTCAGGAGGAGTATGAACGGGACCACTGTGGCCGCAGCAGCAATAGCAGGAGCCAGCACCCTGGGACAGTGGTGCAGGGAGAGGCACCCGAAGGAAAAGACAGCCGGCTGGGAAGACCCCCCCAGGACTCGGAGATTCAGCGCTCTTCTTTCTCGGCAGTCCCCAGCTCTCAGCAAGCGCAAGCTTGTTCGGACACAGCTGGTGCGGGGCTCCTGCAGACGGTGATTTTGTCATGATGGTTTGAGGGAGACCTCGCGAAGGCACTGAATGGTGTTTGTAAATACCTGAGTGATTATTCTAGTCGCTGAATAGGAAGAAGACTAATTCAAATGAACGAACAAGCTCATAATCCAAGCGCATGACAGATCACATTGCGTTTCTCATTGACTCTGTGAGGAAAGGATGCATCTTTTGACTGGAGAAGGAGCTGCACACAGCTACTAAATACTAAGTCATCCACCTACAGGAGTGGGTCAGGGGTAGGGGATTCCTTTTCCCAGGACATTATTACCGCAAGAACTGGGATGTTCCTGCTCTTGGTATTCCTGCTGCACCCTGTGTCACCGTGGCATGGTGTGGGTTGCGGTGTGGGTGAGTGATGTGGGGGGAGAGGCAGGTTGGCTGGGTGCCTTGGAGCCCTCCTGTCCCCTCAGAGCAGACTGGAAGTACACTGTGGTCTCCTTTTGTGCTGGGATCTCTGCCCCTGTCCCACTCCTCTCAGTCCTTTCCAGGACTGAATGTTGTTTTGTGTAGAAATGGCCACCCCTAGTTGAGTTTAACTGCAGGCGCCCTCCAGCCCCACAGCCATGTGCCCCCAGTTGTAGTACTGATCGACCCGCTGCCTGGGGGATGGAGTCAGCTCTCTGCATATAATGATGCTTGGGCTTTCGGCTCTGTTCAGCTCCTTTTATCTTCGAATGCCCCCATCTTCTCCATCCCTATCCCCATCCCCGTGCCATGAAACCTGAAACCCAAATCCAGTGCCATTCTGTGTGGAGAGGTAATGTGCAGTAACGTGCCTATCCTCTCCCAGAGGAGGTTATCTTTATGGCTCCTGTTGGTCCCAAAACAATCCAGTTCTGCACCAGGCACCCTGCACTGAATGCCTGTTTACTGCTTTGCCTCTCAGCAAAGAATCCTGCAGCAGTACCGGTCTTGCTTCTACTTTTTCAGGCTGATGTGTATTTTTAACCCTCCTAATCTTGCAGACAATTAGGGACAGGCAACGCTTAATTTTCTCCTGTTTTCCCTCTTGGGGAACAAACATGAAGTTTTGCAAAAAATGTCCACTCCTAAACTCTGGCAAATACTTGTTTTAGAAGTGGCTGGTGTAGTTTATCCCTAGCAAGCACCGAGAGTTTTTTGTCTGTGGGTAGTGGGTGTGAGTGGCTGCTAGTGCTGTGTGTGTTGGAGGAAGCAGTGTCAGTTGCAGAAAATGCAGCTTTGATTAGTGATTAAATCAATGACCATTACTTGAAGGTGCCTTAACAGAGTGCCATACCCAAACTCTGAAATATTTAGTGTGGTATCGTAGCAGAGGCAGCCCTCTACTGTGCATACTAGCGTCTAAAAATTAGAGCAAAGAAAAAGTGATCCTGAGGTTTTTCTTTTTTTTCTTCTTTCTGTCCCACTATTAGAAGTGATTTGAAGAGATAGTAATAGTTCACAGTTTTTAATATTCTGTATCCTTTGTATTTCTTTTCTGCTGTGCTCTGCCTTCCAGAGTGGCTGACTAGAAAAATTCCAGACACATGGACCAGGAGGTCTGCGGCCCTAGTTTTGAACTGAATGCCATTAACTAATTTAAAATGGGGAAAGAGGGTGCCAGAAGTGCTTCATAATCCTCTAATAGCCCTAAAATGCAGATGTTTCAGGGCAGCATTTCTGTTGCCCAGTTTTATCCTTTTCTGATTTTTCTTGGTCTGATGGGAAATTGCTGTTGAGTTTGGATCCATGCTTCCAGAGCTTTAGGCAAGTACTGTGTCATCCAGCTCCACCTGCTGAGGTTGGTGTGGTGAGCATACAGTATGTGCGACTGAGTGGTGTTTGCCCATTGCTGTTTGATGGGAGCCGTGGCTGACTCTTGCCACCAGTCAGTGTGATCAGATGCTAATGGCTGCTTCCTTGTTGCTGGGCAAGGAAATTGGCTTTGTTTCCTTTCCCCTAATAAAGGATGCATGGACTTTTGTGTTTAACCTCCTTATGCAACTGCAGCACAGTATTGCACCACAGGGAATAGATTTAGGACAGTGAGGAGTATTCAGTGAACAGTAATGGAGCTTCTTGACCGTTGATCTCCACTAAATAGAGATATATTACTTCCCCGTTTATTTTGTGCCTTTAAAAAAAACCCCAGAAACCAACAGTGTATAATTTCAAGTTTTATAAAAGCAATAAGATGTTCAAAATCACTCCAGTGCATTTCTGGTTGATGATTCCACTTCTTTAGTGTCTGAAGTCAGATACTTTTCCTTCTGCCTTATGCACTCAAGGCATGCAATAATTTCCCAGAAGTGTACTGCTTGTCACATCTCATTGCATTTATAAAATTGCCCTATTTTTGAAGAAAAAAAGAAGGATGGATATATCTTTATATATATTATGGATATACAGGTATATGTATTATTTATATAATCTCATAACACTAAAAGTATTTGCAAAAGTGTGACTAGGATTACATAAAATGTTACCATGTAAAACTCTATCCTATGTTAATTAGCTTTGATTTAATATTTTAATATCTCTGTATTTATGTAAATCTGTGTAAATTATATGGTCTATTAGTAAAATTTCATACTGACTAATTTTCGCAGAACTGTGAGCTTCTTGTGGTGTCATTTAAGGTTTTTTTATTTGTGAAGTTAATTTAGACAAGATGTGAGAAGTTATAAATTCCTATTATCACACAGAATTACTGCAATAAGGTTCATGCATACTCTAAATACACAGTCCTATCTTGGGGTATTGCAGGTCTGTGAGGTTTAATTGAACGGTCTCAGGGGATCAAGCTGATACAAGCAGGACATGTAGGTTTTCATTTTCATGAAACAATAAGCAATCTAGGGAATAGATGTGGATTTTAAAAGCAGAGTTTATGCTTGGAGGTTCTGTCAAATCAATTGCTTCAAAACCCTACAGCTACAGCTAAACTTCTGCACTTAGCATTCAGTATTTATAAGGCTGATGCTTCTTTCCCCTCCTCCCTCCTACTTAAGCTAGAAAAGAGTAGAAAATTGTTCATATTTCTAAATCATACATTTTCAGCTAACTGTGAAACTGCCCAAAGGGTTTTGAATATACATATTTTATGCAAGTGTAATATCTATGTATCTGTATCTATTTAAATATTTTTATGTAACCTTTTCTACAATATTTGATAGAGATGCTGGGTAAATGCTTGTACCATTCTCAAAACACGAGGAAGGATTTGTACCCTCTCAATGCGGACATTGTTTTTCCTGTGAATTTGCACTGGTTTCGACGAGTGACGATGACTGGGCAGCTGTGTGCTGACTGCTGGAAGCACAGACAGTCTTTACATCCTCCAGCTGGATTTGCCTGGTTCTCAATTGGAGCTGGTTGCCCACTAGCATCCTACATGTGTAAGAATAAGAAGTGCTGTGGTGCTCAACAGTTCTGCCTGGTCCAGCCGTCATTCCATGGACAAAGCATGACAGCAGAGACTCATTTTGTAGAGCCTAGTGAGAACAGAGCTGACGGGCAATGTGGTGGCCACGCTGGGTCTGGATCAGAGAATCAGCAATGCCTCATCCTGCACTCCTGTCCTCAGAACCTGCTGCTGCCCTGGGGCTTTGTCCAGCTCCCGCTAGCATTAACAGGAGTGGCTTGCACTGACTGCCAAGGGACTGGGATCTCGTCTGTGGACCACACGGAGAGTGACAGCTCTCTGCATCACCACCACTGACTCTGCTCTGCACATGTCCTAGCAGCCTCCACAGGGATGGAAGCCACTGCATCCCACGAGGACTAGGGTGCTTCAGCCTGGTGGCACTGGGGAATCCGCACTGCTACTGTTAGCTCCGCTTCTACAGACTGAGGCATTTAGGTTTCTACATGGATCCTATGTGGACAGGGAATGTAATTTCATTAAAATGTATCATTCCAGCATTTTTTTCTGCGGGGGTTTGTCTCCTGCAAGTGTAGTTGCAGATGAAATTTGCAAGTTCTCCATCCAGACATGTTTTAACTTTTGATACATCTCTCTCAGATGTATATCTATAAATTTATATATCTCAAAAGAAATGCTGGACAAAAAACAAAGAACAGAGACTCCACATTACAGACAAAACTGTCCTATGACAGAAGATTTTTTTTTCTTTTATTTAAAATTAATTTTAAAGGTTACATCTTTAATGTAAATACCAAGTTACTCTGTGATTGTTTTCCATAGCATTTCTGAGTAATTGCTATCTTGTTTCTGAAAAGCTATGTCCAATGTTGTGAAACAACTGTGCTTTTCTTCTGTTGTTATGAATATGAGTGCAACTTTTATGTAGGAAGGAAAAAGAACATGATTTGACTCTTTAGCTAGGACTGAGTTATTTTAAGTTCAGTTATAGGACTTTGTTTTTTTTCTTTCTAGTGGTTATTCTCTGCACGTTCGTATTTTTTCTATGGGTACTTGAAACCCTACATTTTACTAAGTATGCAAGATATGAAGGGAAACATGAAAAATGATATAGGAAACATTCTTTTTCGTCTTTTGTGTAAATAGCAAAAATTTATAAGGACTTAGATACCATTTCATTGCATTTCTCATCTATATAGAAATTGGCATGACTCATATAAAAACCTTTAATAACACTTTAATTTATGTTAAAAGTTAGAACTACTTTTATTCAGGACTGACTTTCTCATCTCTTTCTGGTATCTAACATTTTTCCCCCAAAGCCAAGTTTTCCAGCTGATCACTAAATAAATTTCTAGTAGAACAGAACCTCCTGCTGTTTATAGTCTTTTACATGTAGGTCTTTGGTCTGAATCCAACCAAACTCAATAGTGTAAAAAGTGTGTTATGACCTTGCAAGAACTGGGTGGTATATGAGCTTGAGGAGAGAGGTGACTGACAAGCAAACAGGTGAAATGCATGGCAGTGGTGATAGTTAACTTTCGTACTTGGAGTTGTGCAAGTAAAGCCTCCCCATTCGCTGGATGGACCTGGGTGAAGGGTGACCCATTCCAGGTACAGCAGAAGCAAGTATCAATGTATTTGCTGATACTGTTGCTCTAAAAATGTAATTTTTCTATATGATACTAGATCTTATTGATGTAAATTATCTGTAATGTATTTCTTATTCAAATCAGAGGTTTTCATTGCTTCATCAGTACTATGTGTTCTTTGTGGGTAACTAGAAGAATTAATTTTCCAACCCTTTTAACCCAATACCTCTCGAAACATCAATTTTGTATGAATTAGGAAATAAATAAATATTTGAATCAAAACAGTGTCAGTAAAAATTGCCTTTATTTATATAATCCACTGTTCCAGTTGGCTTTTCTTTGTTGTTTTCTTTCGTGAAATGGGGGAATGTAATCTGTTCATTATTTTACTTTTCTGAAGAGGACAAAGCCTTTAAAGCTAGCACTGCAAAATGCACATATACAAACAGGAAAAGTTTTCATAATTTACAGCAGAACTAAATAATGTAGGTTGGGAGTTTTTTGTTCATTCTTTGTCCTCTGTTTTTCAGATCCCCTTCAATCAACCAAAATGTTTACCTAAAATCTTTTAAAGGAACTCATGTAAAACAGATAGATAGCTTTGCTTTTATGTGTTTGGCTTTCTTTACTATACGGTCAGTGACATAGTACAGGTTAAAACAGTATCCTAGGGAATTATGAGTACTGTAGATAGGGGGAAAGTGTAAAAAGTTATAAGGGGAAAATATTATCTCTGTAATACAGTAAAAGCAACAAGGGCTGGAGAATGAATTGATTCTAAAGGAACTACTTTCATTTTATTGCCGGCTCTGTCACTCGCATGTAAGACTCTCAACTTCCAAGCCAGTTATGTATTAAGTGACATCTAACTTACCTATTAAAGAAAGACTTGGAACCTGCAAATATACAGCCTTTAAATGAATAAATCAAGCATCGTATACATAAAAAAAAATACTGATAGTATAATACAAATTAAGAGTCTTTATGCTGTAACCACCTGGCTTGGATTGTTCAAGTGCTTACACTTGGCAGTGAGATCCAAGAGGCACACTGCACAGCTGGGAGATGGATGGCTGGGTAAGATGCTTGAACAGTCACACCGAGAGGCTCAATTTAATTTTTAAATTGAAGTGGAATACATCTTATGGAGGAGAGCCAAGACAACTAGTTTTATTTTACCATTTCATCACACATTTTTTTCCTCTGTGCAGAAAACAGCCTTGTGTAGTTTTAAGTGGAGTGCTGACTAAGGTAATAATATAGAAAAAGACAATTCCTGGGAAAAAACCCATCACTAATGAAATTCATGACACAGCCTCGCTGAATTTAGTGGAGCCTGGACTATGCCCAATAGCATACCAGATCTCGCTTTCTGCTGTCTGTCCCTCTCTTGCCAGTGTCATCAGACTCTTGATTCCTGCAGTTAGTGTTTCTGGGCTGCATGGATTTCTCTTGTCTTTTGACTTGCAGTCAACACTCAGCTCCTGTGGGGGACAGAGAAGGATCACCTGGGGGATACCTAAATATGTCATTCTTTGTCTCACATTTATTTTGCTTTTCTTGAGTCCTGCTATTGTCTCTGAATCTGGTTTTCCACTAGAGAACCTGTCTGGTTAGTCTTTCCACAGGATAGGCTATGTCGGCCAGGCTTGTCTCTTCCTTCCAGTGTGTAATCTCAGCCTGCCTCTGACATTAGGGGATTTTTCACAGTAAGTGATCAGTGGGTTTGATTTCTGCAAAGGTTCTGCAGGACTTTGCTGTCTGTTGGTCTAGCATTGTCACACATTTGTCCTCAGCCCAACTACTCCGTAGCAAGACAGAAGGTTTTGAGAAAGTGCTGGAATTCACATAGCCTGGGAAATGCCGGCACACTTTGCAACATGGTCCACTGGCTCTGAAACAGCATCACATTTCCTGATTGCCAGCCCCAGACCACAGGCTGAAACTGCTGAGAGAGAAATCATCATTCTTTCATACAAAGAACACCACTGTAAAGAAAAATACCAGTTACTACAGAAGGGAGACTAAATTAATGAGAGGATATAGTGATAATACGGGTATTAATATGCAAATATACATAAAACCTGCAAGACAGAAAAGGCCAACTGAATGTCAAGTATGTAGTAGTCAGCCACATTTTCTTATTTTAAATCAGATTATCACAATCCATTCTTTTAGTCTTGAATGCTATTAGATATACCCTTTTACTTTGCTGCTCAGCTAGAAAAAAGAGTCGGTGAGTCTATGCTTGTTTATTCACTCCAGCCAAACTGTTTAAAATCTATTTGTTTTTATTATAGGAATACTCTTTCTATTAAATCATCTTTTTGACAATCCTCAGCAGTAGCATAGAGGAACCTTCACTTCCAGCACTCGTTAGAGCTTTTTCAATTTGTCCAATGAGATGTGTAAAAGAGAACAACTGTCCAGATGATCAGACTGTTTGCATGGCTCTTTAGCCATACTGCAGTATAAGGGCAGATTCCTTAGGCCCACATACTTGCAAGTGAGAAGGCATAATAGTACTACACAACTCTTGGTATCAGATCTGGAGGTAATGTCTTTTGTAAGTGAAAACTTTTTAAGCTTTCAGAGAAGCTCTTGAGATCACCGTGTTCCAATTAGACCTTTCAGAAAATTTCTTCCAATGTTCTGGAAAACAGAAACTCAAGAGATGTCAAAATGAAACAAGCAACAGGATGCTGTAATCCCTGTGGGAAAGCTATGCTTCTGAAAGACGCCAGGCTGACAAATCTTTATGTGTTCATAGCCTGGGTACTTCACCAACAGAAAGCCATGTTTCTTCTCTGTTGATGTGTACCAGTTGTTGCAGTGGGGGTCCAGGAGGAGGAATTCAAATTCCCTCAGACTGCTGGAGTTGGTAAACTTGCAATGACACGAACTGTCAACAGGAGAATGAATAGAAAGCACTCACCTCTCATGTAAGGCACAAGGAAAAGACTCAACTTGCGGAAACACAAAGGTTTTGCTGGATTAGAACTGGCAATCTGATAAGGATTATTTGTGGGATTTATTTCACACTACCTTGACTTGAGTATGTTTACAGCTAGAGGAGGTTTCTATTTGCTTCACTGTCCCCTGCCCTCTGCATTCACTCTTCCAGACCAATTTCACTAACTTATTTTCTTCTGAAGCAAGCTATGGTACATCTGCACAGATGTGTAGCAAATGAGCTAGTGAATCACAAGGGAGAAACAACCACTGGAAGTGTAGTAGGTGTCTGGCAGCATGGGAGAGGGTGCTGTGGCACTAAACTTCAGTGCAGGTTTTTTTGAGGGAGGGTTTATGAGTCCTGTTTAGTGTATCTTGTGCTTAGATCCCTGCCATGGACATCTGAGTTTGAAATGTAAATAGCTTTCTGGAGCTTCACCTGGATCTTGGGCTCTGTCACACCCCCACTGCCAAACTGCCTACTACTTTCTTCACAACCTGTTGTGTAAAGCTGCACTAGCTTGTCTTCTTCCTCTACCCTTTGAATGAGATCTTTGTTTCCCCAAATATCCCCTTGCTGCATATAATATTTACAGCTCCCAGTCCTAATCTGATTGTCTTTTCCATGGCAAGTATGGCATGGTAAGTATGGAGCTGCACGGGCAAGGGTGAATTGACCAGTACAAACAAAGCCCTGTTATCCCCGCCTTCCTCTCCTTGACCCCCAGCCCAGTCACCCACTGACTTTGTAAGGAGTCAGTAGTGTTCAGCTCTCTGTTTTTCCATCAGATATAGCTGAAATTAGCCAATGGATGTAAAAACTACTGGAGGAGGACAACTGACAGGCCTGAACAATAATGCAGGCGTGTTATTTTTCACATCTCATGAATTGTAAGTAAATTTCAAGACTTTTTTGGTGCCTGACTCAGATTTTTGGAATGTTTCAATTTGGCAATACTGCTCAACAATATCTCTGAAGCCCATCTGTGCTGTTTACATGCTCCTTCTTCAGCCCCCAGGCGTTGTCTGTTTCCTTTGGTTTTCCAGACTACAACCTTTTGAAGCAATAAATTAAGGGTTTGTTTGATAATTGTGATGTTTGTGTGAAAGTTGTTAAGAAGGTGAATCATAGATTTCTAAAACTAAAAGGGCATCTGGAAGCATATAGCTACAAAATTATCTACAGTCTGTCACAAACAGGTTTTTAATCCAGTAATTCAAGTCTTCTGCCTGGCAGGTCCAGTGGCACAGAGGCATTCATTTTTTAGGAGTTGTAGCTGATTTCCAGCTTGCAAGTGCTGGTGAATCCAGTTCATGCTTTCATAAGTTGTTTCAGTGATTAGAAAAATAGACTAAATATGTCCCTTCAAGGGAATACTTTTTAATATACAGAATGAAGTTAGCATATGCAGTAGTTATTAGGACACTGTTAAAAACAGACATCTGGTAAGGAAGGTAAGCCATCTGTGAAAATGCAGTTCCTATTACATATAATAATCCAAATGATACCTCAGTTATAAATTCATAGCACTGGGAGTGTAAACAAAGCTTTGTCCTGGGGGAAAAATATGAGAAAGTGTTACATAAGCAACCGTGTACCTACTCAGAAGGTGTCAGATGAAATAAATGAGATGTTGTGGTCACTATGCAATTTTGCCTCACCAAAAAGCTCCCTATTTTCATATATTTACCCTTCCCTCCCTTCACTGCTTCCCCTTATTCCAGTGCCTCTACAGCAAAATGTTCTGCTGAGCTTCCAAATATACCTCTGCTCAGATGGCTGATCTGAAAGTTCCTTAGTGAGCTGCATACAAACACATATGGTCCACAGTTCTTTATGTTTACATAAATATATACATACGTATACACATAGAGATGTGTATGTTTGTTTATCATCCGTATATAAATTCTCTCACACAGATTTTGGTCTGATGGCTCCTCTTGAAGCCAAATATTCAACTTCCAAGTTAATCAGGTTTTCAGAAAAGTTCGGAGTTATTTGTCCATTTCTAACTGCTTTCATATGTTTTCTCAAAAACATCCAATCATCGGTCACTGAAACTTACGGATATTTTTAAGAGTATAAGCAAGTAGCATTTAAAAAAAGGGTTTTTAACCTAATCTCGGAAGTAATCTTCACTTTGGTTTATCCTATGACCAAAGTTGCTCTTCCCTAACAGATGGACCCCACCAGCCCCCAGGTTTCTCAAAATGAGTCCTATGGTCTAAGTAGTTGAACCTGCAACTGTTTTAATACTAACCATTTGCCTTGAGGACTGTCTTCTGTGTAATGCAAAGTGAGATCATTCTAAGTGTATGAAATTGTTTGTGACACTAATTCAGTTCCAGATGTGTTGAATTGTTCTAATATGCTAGGCTGAGAAGCTGAAGCCACTAAAAGTGAATATGGTATGTTGCTAATGTGCTTGATTATAAGGAAATTAGAACGCTTGTTGGAATATTGTCAGTTGAGTTTATTTTCCAGTGGATTTATTGAGCATGAAACTTATGTATGATGATGTATTGTTGTTAACCTCATGGATGAGGTTGTTTTGTCCTGGATTTTGCTTTTCCAGCAGCATTGTATTTGCCATAATATATTAGCTCTACATGTGATTATTTTTGTTCACTAGAAAAAGCAAAACATTTGTAAATGTCATCATCCAGGGGACAGTGATGTGCTCTTTTTAAGGTTTCTTTTTATAATGAGAGTGACCTCAATTTCTGTCACTGCTCAAAAATGACACAGCTTACAAGCTGTACATCTACTGCAGAGCTGCCAGCAGTGGCAAAACTATATGTACTGGGATGTAGAAATACTTGATGTGTTGCCCTTCAAGGCACAGAGTAACGGAGGCATTGGTCTGTAAATCACCAATAAATGTGAAAAACACTGCACATTCTAGTGTGAACTGAAGACAGGTGATATACATACATAACTCAAGAGATTGAAATCTGTGGTCAGTCCATTTGGCTGCTGCAACTTGTAGCTATTCTGTGGAAGCCAGCTGGCAGCACATCTGGTATCATGCAGGGAGTTTTGTTTGTGTGGGTGAAGAAAAAGTTCAGACATTCTGCTTAAGGCTAGTTGGGGCTTACAGACTTCTCATTTATTTCTAAGAATCTCCTATGAACAATTCATGTACACCCACTGTTGACCTGCTCTTGAATCAACTGTGAGGTCTAGCACTATCAAGTCCTTGAGCTCTTGTACTGTTGTATTCAGCCTCTTGTTTTAGCATTGGTTATCTGGCAGGATGGTGAGATGCATAAGAATGGGTGCTGTAAAAGCTATTGGGCTGGATGAGATTTCCCAAGCTATCCAGTTGTAGTTTATAAGAATCTAAAGATAGGTAAAATCCAGTATTTTAAGCTGGATTATTTAAGTATTATTAAGTCAGCCTTAAGTTGCCTTAAGGCTGACTTAAGGCACCTTAAGGTTGACTTAAGGCTGACTCTATCACTTAAGTAATTTATCACTGCCTTAATTTGGTACATGTTTTTTGACCTGGATAATTACTGTGTAGTTATATATGGCTCAATGCATCAGGCACATATTTTTTTACCCTGATCTGGAAATACGGATTCAGGTTCTTTAATTTACAAAACTATATGTACCTGCCACCTGGGCACACTGCTGACTGATATTAAGTTTC
>WEKX01023422.1:14457-33791 GCA_013390025.1 Pitta sordida
CGAGCCGCCGGGGAGGGATCCGCGCTCCGCGCTCCGCGCCCCGCGGAAGAGGCGCGGGCGGCGGCGGCGGGAGCGAGGGGCTCCGCGAATCCCCGCAGCGCGGAGAGGCTGCAGGTGAAGGAGGGGATGGAGCCGGAACAGGTCGCCGAGAGAGGGGAGGGACTGCGGGTGGAGGCGGGCGGGGAGGGATGCGGGGTGCCACCGGCGGCGGGGGGAGGAAGGAGGAGGGATGCGGGTTCCTTCCCCTGAAGAATGGAGGGATGGGGGCTGCCCTGGAGCGCGGGAGCGGCGCGGGGAATGTACATTCCTGGCCGGAGGAAGGAAGGGTGGAGGGACGCGGGTCGCTCCGGAGACGGAGAAGGATGAGGGTTCTCCCCCACCCCCGGAGAAGGGAAGGATGGAGGGATGCAGAGCCCCAGAAGGAAGGACGGAGGGATGCGTGTTCCCCGTGGAATAAGAAAGGATACGGGGAGGGGAAGGCGAGGAATGCGGGTCCCCAGCAGGGGAAAGCTGCGCTCTCCCCCTGAACGAGCGGAGGGATGCGGGTCCCGGTCCCTGCGCAGAGCCGGGGTCCTGAGCCGCGAGCAGGAGTCGCTCCCTTCCTTCTCTCCTCCCTTTCATCATTTCCTCTGTGTTTTCTGTGTATATTCACCGCTTCTGTTCCCCCAGATCTTGGCTGAATCCAAAGCATCACAAGTTATTATTTATATTAACCGGCAGGTTTTTCTCGCAGTCATTTTGTTAAGAGAGCGTTGAACGCATTTCTGGGTGGGGAAATGTCCTTTAGGTCTTTTATGCATATTTTAAGTTGCGGGCGCAAATTATATTTGCTTTGATTATTACCACTCTGAACGCATTAATTTAATAGTTATTAAAAATAACGCGGGCTTAATTCTCGGCACCTGCTAAATATCATTTGGGTTGCAAATGAAACAAATTGAAACTCGGCAGAAAAAACCCAAAACAACCCACCAAACAGCTCCTGCGTGGTGATCCCGGTGGTAATTCTGCTCCAAATTGTGTTTCCGAGGGGCCTGATCCTGCCTGTCCCAGTGATGCTCAGGACTCCTGCGCTGCGGGAACAGGGCCCGGGCTGGAGCTGCGTGCGGCTCTTATGGATCTGGCTGCTAATATTCGCATCTCTTTTTTTATTCGTTTTCCCCCCCTCCTCGTTCCTTCCTCAAAAGCCACGTGTCCCCGAACCCCCGGAGAAGAGGAGGTTGGCTTTTTTTTGTTTTCCCTGCTGGTGCTGGAGACTCCAGGGGTTGGTTGTTATCTTTGGTTATCTAGCTGTATGAGTGGTGTCGATTCTTCATAAAGCTAGATAACCGAAAGTAAAAATAACCCCATTACACGCCTGAGGAGGATGTGGAGAAGAAAGGAAATTCATCAAAAGGAAGAGGAGGAAAAGGAAAAAAAAAATTGAAAAGAGAAAGAAAGAAAAAAAAAAAAAGAAGAAGAGAAAGGAAATGAGAGGCGGAAAAAAATGGGGGAAAAGACAACTTTCAAAGACTGGAATTAAAACCTGAGGTAGGTTATTTTTTTTTTTAAAAAAAACCCCATATTTACCTCCTGTGATTTTAAGAGTTTACTAATTCTGGGCATGGGAAGAAACCGTCTGTGTTGAGAAAGACAAGGATGTTGCCTCTCTCCCCTCGGCCGTTAAGTGTAATTGAATTAACAAAGTAAAAGTTCCAATCAGATGATGAATTAGTTGAGTCCAGGACCCAGCCTACAGCTCAAGGATGAACTTTCATTGCGTAACCAGTAGCAGAGCACCAGAATCCATGAATCAATACAGATTACTGTGCTGGATTATCTGTTTAATAAAGCAGCAACAGAGAAATGTTTATTAATGGTTGGTTTGCAAATTTGAGCGCTGGATTCTTCTTCCTTTTTTTTTCCCCCCTCTTCCCTCCCCCCTGTTCCTTATCTGTTTTACATTTAATTTTCTTACCTGACAGCTTTAACTTGTTATCAGGATTAGAACGAAGGATGTAGTGATTTGGAAAATGGTTTCTCGCAGTTTTCTTTGTTTTTTCTTCCCTGGTATCTTTATCCAAACGCTTCCTTTCTTCTTTTAACCTTTTTGTCTATGAACAATTCTTTGACCGGACTCAAGATTCCAAGGTCAGGGATTTACAAAAGATACATTTACACGTAGAACTTGTGCCTGGAACCCCGTGAGACTGATTGAGGAACTTGATTTTGCTTAATTTATCTTCTCTGAAAATTCATGCTGGTCCTCAACCCGCTTTGCTGGATTATCCTTTACTCTTCCTGGTGGAAATTGAGATTTATTTTTTTTTTNGGGACATTGCAGAGGGCAGGGCAACAGGGAACTGGCTCTAGAAATAGTTGAGCTTTGGTCTGTGGGCAGGGAGAGAGAGGATCCCCCAGGGAAGGGGAGAGAGGATCCTCCAGGGAAAGGGAGAGAGGATTCTCCGTGGAAGGGGAGAGAGGATCCCCCAGGGAAGGGGAGAGAGGATCCTCCATGGAACAGGGGTGTGACCATCCCTGTGACATCCTCCAGGATGGTCGCACCCTGACATCTCATGGGATGAAGTTGGACCCCCTTGACTTTGGTGACAGTGGAGTGTCACCGCACGTTGCTCTCCTCNATCTTCTCTGAAAATTCATGCTGGTCCTCAACCCGCTTTGCTGGATTATCCTTTACTCTTCCTGGTGGAAATTGAGATTTATTTTTTTTTTTACCTGCTCTACTGTAGAAGGGAATTTGGGGTCAAAGAGGTGAACTGGGTGCTTTTAGTAGTCAGACTGATTGCCTCAGATGCCACCTGCAAAACAGAGCAACCTCTTTGGAAAAGTGTCTTGGTGTGGCTTAGAAGAACACAAAGATCTCATGGTGGATTAAGATAAAATAATCTCAGAACGGTGATTCCAAGGAGAGAGAGAGAGAGAGAGAGAGAGAGGAAAAAAAAGGCTTCATCATAATAAAGAGCTAATGTGGGTGACGGCACCTGAACTAATTTTGGAAAGGAGCAATTATAGCTTGGTGACTTTACGAAAACCCTCTTGTGAGAGATGTAGAAATGAGCTGCCTTTTGACCCGTGCTGGACCCGCTCGTTTGGCTCCTCGGGATCTTTATAAAAACCAGAGGGGCAGACAAATCTGTCCCTGGCACCTTATCCAGGGAAGGGCTGGAGTGCTGTGTGTGATACGAAAGATTTATCCTCCTCATCTGATCGCTTGAAATTAATAAACAAGATATTTTTTTTTTTCCTCCCTCACCCACGGCCCTGTAATTCAGAATAATTTAGTGCATGTGTTAACTGGAAGTTGGTGTAATGATCTGCTTGGGGAAAGCTTGAGGGGAAAACCTTCTCTCTGTCTTCCCATCCAGGCTCACCTGGGTGCTGCTATTGTTCCCGGGGCTGTTCCTGCAGCCACCTCGGCAGTGGCAGGGGCACAGGGAAGTTTTTACAGGATCTTTTATATATATAAATATATATATATATATGTTCTCTGTTGCCNTGACACATCCCCAGCCAGAGAGGGACATTGCAGAGGGCAGGGCAACAGGGAACTGGCTCTAGAAATAGTTGAGCTTTGGTCTGTGGGCAGGGAGAGAGAGGATCCCCCAGGGAAGGGGAGAGAGGATCCTCCAGGGAAAGGGAGAGAGGATTCTCCGTGGAAGGGGAGAGAGGATCCCCCAGGGAAGGGGAGAGAGGATCCTCCATGGAACAGGGGTGTGACCATCCCTGTGACATCCTCCAGGATGGTCGCACCCTGACATCTCATGGGATGAAGTTGGACCCCCTTGACTTTGGTGACAGTGGAGTGTCACCGCACGTTGCTCTCCTCCTCCTCCGAGCCTGGTTTACTGGTCCAGCTGGATGGTTGCCACTCCAGCCAGGCTGATGGACTGGGCTGTGTCTGTGGGCACACACTGGCACTGAGCAGTGGCCCAAAGTCCTCGTGTGAAGGGGTGAGGTGGCTCCCCAGGGGACAAGGGACTCTTACTCCGGGTGAGCACTGGGGAGGTGCCATGTGCCACCCACCACTGGCCAGTGTCCTTGTTCAGGGTGGAGGGAATTGCCTTTTCTCCAGTCAGGGGCTGGAGGCGATGCTGTGTGAGCATCTTTTGGTGCTCCTGGGTGACCAATCCTGGCATGTGTGGCACTGCCATGGGCTGGTTTTGGTGGTGTCACTTGCTTGGCTGTAACAAAGGCACGGGCAGGAGTGGGGGGATGTAAATCGAGATTGGGATGAAACTCGGCCAGGAAAACTTGACACACCATGTGTGATGGGCCTGGACGCAAGGACAGGATGTGCCTGTGCTGGCTGGGGATAGAGGGGGTGGGTTTAAAGCCCACCAGACCCGACAGGGATCTCTGGAGCTCGTGCACACAACAGCACAAAAGCTCCTTTAACATGGTCATGACACCATGGGACTAAAACATCTCCTGGTCATCTCCCATCCCTCTGTGCTCCCAGCACAAATGGGAACCTTTTCCACCCCACTCATTGCTCCCCAACCATTGCATGGGCCCCTTGGGGCTCCTGGTGCCACGAGCTTTGCCACGGCCCCAGAGGGGTCTGTGGGTGCTCTTGGGGCACGTTGTTCCTCATCCAACTGGAGATTCCTTTTTAATCTGTTTTTCTGTTGTGCGTGGTGACCGTTCCCAGCGGCGGGACTGGCTGTGTGGCTGCGAGCTTGGCTCTCTCGAAGGCCTTTGGAATAGTCATGCAAAGAGCTGATTTTTATTTTCCCCCCCCCTTTTCTCCCTGGTTTGCTCCTGGAGTGCTCTAGCAATCAGCCTGGTGTGTTGGCATGACATTGATCCAAATTGCAGTTTACATGTGGCCGTTTAAGCTTGCCTGGGCACTGTGATTTGACTGGTTAACACTCAGCACTGTCTACTCTGTTCTCCCTTCTGGCCACATAACTCTTGGAGACATTAATAGGAGACACATTCGCCTGTTCAGGAGCGAGAGCTCGGCTCTCCACATCCCTCCTCTTGCTCAGCAGCAGCTTGGAGCAGACAAAAACAAAAGGGGAGCGAATGAAATACTGATTTTTCCGTGATTCGGAGCGTCATTGAGGAGGACAAGGCTCTGCAAACACAATTATTGAGAATTATTCATTTAATTCAACAGATCCTCTTTAGCTCCCTGTGCCAGGGGTGGAGAAAGGCAGCAGAGCAGTTTGTTGCTGGGGCCAAAAGCCCTTTCACCCCACTCTCCTCATACAAACGATGTGCTGTGGGTTGGGGGACTGGCAAAAGGGCAGAAATACTTGTGCTGGTTTGTGTTGCCAGCGACTATGAACCTTGACTTCGTGAAGCATACAATATTCATATTTTTTTATATTTAATATTAGGAAATTCTCAGTCCCAAATGATGAAAAATAGTCAAAAAATATTTTTAGAAAATCAGAAATTGTTTTGTGGTTTTGGAAAAGAGAGATTTCCCCGCTGAAGGAATTTTCTGCTGGCCCTTTAGAGTTTTAAAGTGAAAACAAAAGGAGGCCCTGATGGCTCAGGCCCTTCGAGGTCTCCCTGGACCATCAAGTGCCCCTTTTCCTCCCCAGCATCTCCCTCCTGGCACAGCCTCCTGGCACCCTGTGGGTTGGGCAGGTGTGGAATGGCACCGCAAAGAAATCCCACCAATCCAACAGAAATGGGTGTGTGCCTCCCCAGTTTTGAATTACACAGATGGAATTCCTTCCTCCGAGCAATTGCAGCCAGATTTGGTGGGGGAGAGAGGATGGGTTTGGAAGATATTCTTGCAGCAGGTCTGGCAGCCAGAAGCTGCTGGCTTTGGGGTGTCAAGGCCCGGCTGGTCAGGTTGGGTCTGGGGGGTTCTCTGTGCCAAGGCAAAGCGTGAGGCCTCCTGCCATCGGTGCCCACGGGGGTCAAAGGCGCTGATCGAAGCCTCCAGCCACCAGAAACGGGGCTGAGAGGGGAGCACGCCTTTGTGCCGAGAACAGAGTCTTTCCTCTTCAAACAATCAGGGCTTCAAACCCCTGAGCGTTTTCAAGGGAACGATTTTTATGTCGGGATTATGATAAACCGGCTGAGTGGGCGCACTAAGCCGCCAGAGGAATCAGATCAGGCCCTGCTTTAATTTCAGCGAGTGGCGGGTGTGTGGGAACGGCGATGCTCGGAATTAACCGTCTGGGCTCTGGGCCCTGGCACCCCCGGGGTTGGCAGCACAGGCCAGAGGAGGGATGTGGGCAGCGTCGTGCTGCCCCTGTCGCCACCCTGGCTCTGCCGACAGGGTCCGGCCGCTTTGCCAGGTCCTTTGTGTCACCCTGCGATGATTTGGGGGCGGCCGGTGCCAGTCCCGGCATGGCACGGGGAGGAAGGGGACAGGATTTGTTGGTGCCAGCGCGGTGCTGGGCGCCTCGCAAACGGGACCGGATGGTTCTCCTGCGCCCTGCCCGGGGCGAGAGTGGGGGACAGCGGGTGGCAGTGCCCTGAGGGGGGGCACAGCTGGAAAGAAAATGATGAGCTCTGCGGTCTTTAGGCTGCCGGGAGGAGACGGGCGCCAGCGGGCAGCTCGCTCAGATGCAGCCGGGGGTGATGGGATGTGAAAGCGGAGCCGCCGTTCTCGCCTCTGCCCATCGCCCGCTGCCGCCGAGGGAGGTTCTGCTGGCCCAGCCTTATGTCACAACGCTGCCAGCGTGACGGGGGGGGGTGGGGGACACCCTAAAAATAGTCCCCGGGCCGCATTCCGGCTTGCCCTGCGGGATTTGCAGGGACAGATATAGAAAGGGACGTGTGCGTGTGAGTCCCGCTGGAGGAGCAGGGCAGGGACCGAGTGGCAGCGGCCGGGAGCGGGCGGGATCTGCTGCTGGCACAGCGGGGATGGCCCTGGGTGGTTTTGCAGCAAAAGAGCCGGGAAATTTTGGTTCGGCGGCGAGGAACTCCCCCGACTCCTGGGGCTGGGATTCCGGCTGGGAGGGTGTCTGCATGTATTGAAGTCTGCAAGGGTAACGGGGAGGTCTTGGCTCGTCACTTCGGGCTGAATCCATCTCTGGTTATCAGTGGATCACAGTCTCCTGCTTGCCGAGTAACTCCAGGATTTATCCCGCTGCAGCTGAGACGGGACTTGGACCCGGCATCTGTAACTGTACAGCTAAGCTGTGTAATCCTCACCCAGCGGCGGCGGCCGTGGCCTGAGCTCCGGCTTTGACAGCCCAGGCTAGGTGTAAAAATCATTGTAATTCCACTTTCAGGGGGTTTAGGATTGCTGGAGCAGGGACAAAGGGGGTAGTGCCGGGGTGCTGGTGCAGGAGGAGGCAGCGTCTGTGTTGGGTTTAATTTTTTGCCCTTGTGTGACGAATTTTTACAGGAGGGGTGGAAGGCATGAGATGCAACTTGCTCCGGGACAGGAGGAAAATGCAGGCTCTCAGAGGGGGAAAAAAACCCCAAACAAAGCTGATTAATAAGTGTTGGGGATGATAAAGGCTGGACACTCACTGGTGTGGTGGGATGGCTGGGGGTGACTCAGGCTCATCCTGTGGCTTTGCATCGTTTAGGTCAAGGCAGAGAAACCAGGTTTAATTTGACCTTCAGCAGGTCCCTGCCTGCTGGAATTTCAGACCTCATTCTTTATTGAAAAAAAAAAAACAACCAAAAAACCCCGCAAAAGCTCTGCTGGCCACGTGTGTGAGCTCTGGGCACAGGAAGGGGAGTCCTCCAGGTCCTCATCACCCTTTTGGAGGCACTGGTTGTTCTTTGGCAAGGAGGAAGAGTTCTCCCCAAGGAGTCTGCCTTGTTTCATCTCTCCCCCTCGTGTCTGGCTTTTACTAAATTTCTACTATTTGAGGTAAAAGTGGAATATTCAGCTTTTCCAGCCCTTCATAGCAGTGGATTGTTTGAGGAATTCCCAGGCTGAACCGGGCAGGAATGTGTCTGAGCCAAATAACCTTCCTCTGGCATCGGCAGGCACCAGCTGCTTGGGAGGAAAGTGCTTGAAACCCTACAATTATGGGATAATGTATTCCAAGAGAGTTTCTTGGCTTTCCGTTCCCGAGCTGGAGAGTTTAGATCCCCTTCCTGAGCCTTGTAAAATGTCACTGAACTCGGATGTTCTTGTAACCTGCTCCTCGGCGGTGCCAGGGGCAGGGAGAGTCCCACGGGAGCTTTGGGCTGAGCAGGAGGGAAAAAAAAAACACCCCAATTTTGTGGCATTTGCTTTGTTTTTGTCTCTGTGCCTCTGGTTTGGGGAAAGGAATCACGCCTTTGAAAAGCCACGTCTAGAGCCAAGGGAAAAGTGATGGGGAATTCATAATATAACTTGGATTGTTTGGGAATTAGGCAAGTCATTCACTCAGGAACTTGGATTAATCCTGCTGGGCACTGTCGGTATCCAGAGGACTTTTGTCCCTGCTGGGGCCTGGCCAGGAGGAGCAGGATTGACCCCTCTGAGGGCTGGGCTGGGACCACAGAGGACAGATGGCACCAGGCCACTGTGCCACCCCACGATTCTGCAGACAAACCCCAGTCTCGGGAGAATTTTCTCCTTTTCCCCCTTTGTTTTGGCTTTGAACAACAAAAGCCACTGACACTCACACACACACAATTTCCCCCGCACTTTTTAATTTTATTTTTGGCTTATTTGGGGTATTTTTGGTTGGCTTTTTTTTTTTGGTGTTGTTGGTTTTTTTTGGTTTTTTAATGAAAAAAAGTTCTTTTTAACCTTAAACCCACCCACCTGCAGGAGCACCAGCAGGCCTGGCTGTGTTTCTAGAGCAACACCTTTCCCAGAGAGCTGCTGCATCTCCTTGGGCCTCTTTGCTCTAGAAAAAAAAAACCGATTTTTTGGGGAGGCAGGGGAGCAGGAGGAAGCCTGGCTGTGCCGCCTGGCACCTTCGCCCGGCCCTGGCAGCCCCAGGACCAACCAGCAGAGGAGCCGGAGCCAAGGCAAGCTGCGAGGGATGGCCACGGAGCAGGTTGCCATGGAGAACCGGGATTATTCTGCGCGTGTACAGGGCGAGGGGGGGGGAACATCATCATATATTTTATTATTATTATTATTATTATTATTATTATTATTATTATTTTTAAAAATAAATTTTGATGGCGCCAGGTGCCATCGGTGCCTACGCTCGGCCGACCTTGGGAGCCGCAACCTCCAACCCCATCCCCATCCCCTCCTTCCCTTCTCCTCCAGCGGACTCTTATCTCCAATAATCCCCCCGTAAGAGGGCTTTCTGCTTGTTATGACACCCAGTGAAAGCGTGGGAGAAAGATCCTTTCTTCGCCCTTGTCCTCCACAGCCAGCCACTGGCCTGAATGGGAGGCTTTTTTGTGTCTCTGTGTGCCTGACTAATTGAGCTGAAGGACTTGCGTCTGGAAGGGCTTGAAAGGGACTTTTGTTGCCTCTGCGGAGTTTGTGGAAGGCGAAGGAGCCCGGCTTTCTTAGGGAACGCGGGCCCTGCGCAAATTTGACTCTCGAGTGCTCACGCCTCTGGGTTCTTTGGGAAAATTACAAGAGGGAAAAAAAATAAAGGGGTGGTGGGATTGAAATTTTTGTGTGGTTTTTTTTTGTTGTTGGTTTGGGGTTTTTTTTTTAGAGCGTTATCGGCAGCCCCAGGCACTGGAGAATGGAGTCTGGCAAAAAAAAACCCCAACAACAAAAACCAAACCCAACATCTGGCCCTGCAAGCTTGGTGAGCTGGCTTGGAAAAAAATAAGGATTGGGTGTGATGAGTGAAAACTGGCTAAAAATAACAGTATCAGGGGCCGCTGCCTCCCAAAATAACAGTATCGAGAGGCCTTATTTCCAAAAATAACAGTATCGAGAGACCTTGTTTCCGAAAATAGCAGTATGGAGAGTCCTTGTTTCCAAAAATAACAGTATCGAGAGCCTCAGCCTCCTGATTTATTGAAGGCCTGATAATCAACCCTCAAATTTCCCCACGGGAAGTTGTTTCCTGGTCCAAAGGCTCTTCCACACTCCTTTGCATCCCAAGAGGTGACAGCCATCCCAAGGTGGTTTGAGTGGCTGCTCCAAAATCCCTCTTTTTCCTCTTGCCCTTGACAGGAGTGACGGAAATCTGGGATTCTCCAAGTCCCCTCCCGAGGATTTGGTGTTTCCACTTGGCCTTCGCCGATTTTTCATGGCGTGGCGTTGGATTCATCCAAAGACCAGCAGCACCTTCTCCCAACCCTTCTTTCCCGCTCGGCCATGTGCCAAGGAGTTTTCTGCCTCAAAAGTCATGTTTTCCACCAAAAAACTTGGTGTTCCCTCCTTGCCAAAGGCTGTACAGAGGCTTTTCAAGCAGCTGGTGGGAGAAACGGAGGAGAAAGGGGCTCAAGGGGGTCGATTTGCTCCCATCACTTCCTTCCCATGGCCCTGTGCCTGGTCGAGAAGCCACTTGAAATTATTGTCAAGAAATACATTTATTTTTTTTAATTTTTTTCCCCCCTCTCCTCTTATTTTTCCTTCATTCCTGTGATCTCACAGGTCCCTCCACACAAGGAATCGCTGCGGAAGCTGCCGGGATCCGTCCCTTGCGTGGATAAAAACTCCCAGGTCGCGTTTATTTGGCACCCGACTCCTAATGCCAAGGGATCAAAATATTTTGCAAGCTGCAATTTTATTTATTTATTTATTAATATCATTTTTTTTTTTTGGTGGTGTGATGTAGAGGCCACAAACGCAACTCTTTCCCCATCCCCTGCCCAAAGGCCACAGTCAGGCGGGTTTGGGGGATTTTTCCAAGGTCAAAGAGACGCGTCAAGGGCGAGGGAAAAATCAGAATAAGTGGGTTTGGAAGCGAGGAGTGAAACTTGATGGAGAAAGGAGGCGAAGGCAAAAAGAGATGAAAGAACAGGAGGAGGTTCAAATAAAAAAAAAACACCCAAACCATTGAAAATTTAAAAATAACTTTTGGATGCGGTGCCAAAACCCCTTTTCACATGACTCCACTCGGGAGATTTTTAATTCCAGCAATTTCTGCGCCGCTCGTCGCCAACTCTGCGCTAAACTCCGACCTTGATTTTGTGTCTGCAGCCCGAGGTCCATCCTGTGGCCGCTCTGAGGACGTTGGTGACACCAGGTATTTGTTAAGTACGTCCTGACTCCTTCCTGACCCGGGAAATGACAATTTTGGGGCTGTTTGGGTGCTCATGAGGCAGCGCCAGAGGTGTTTGTTCCCTCATGCCAAGATAATCCAGTCGAATATTAGTCATAATTATTTAAAAATTATAATTATTTTGAAAAAAATCACCCAGTTCCAACTTTGAAACGATGCACGGGTTTGGAAATTGAGGCTTGGAGTCAAACCAAGATGCCCAAATTGTTTTTTTTTTAAATTATTATTCATTATTAATTTATTTCCAACTCATTTTTATTTTTTTTTTAATAGGGAAAGGACTGACTCCTTTTTTTTTTTCATTGTTTTTGAGATTCAAGATTTCTCAAGTATATTTTACACTTTGTTGGGGCCTTACCAGGCTGGGAGCAGCTTAATGAAATAAAAGGGTTTGGTTTTTTAAATTTTTTTATTATAGCTGACCAGTAGTTCTGGGCTGGTGCATTTCAAAGCGCACCAAACTGACTCTGAAATATCATTTTTATGGTTTCTCCAACCAACCCCCTAAAATCTGGAAAATCCTTGCCCTCGCACAAATCACTGCTCTTGCCCTCAGTAGATCCCAGCGTAAATAAAGTGAGTTTTTGAGTAGGTGGGAAAAAAATTAAATGTAAAAGGAGGGACAGAAAATACAGTTCCAGCAAAATCAGGAGGTTTTGGAGCAGATGAGGAATAATTCTCCTGCAAAACACAGCGACAATCCTAAAACGCTTCGTTATTGCTAATTAATGTTATAATTGCTATAAAACATTAATATTTAGAATTCTCTAATGTCCCTATTGCAACGCTCATAATTCCTGCAAGCCCAACATTTGAGATCCCGCACCCACAATTTCCCTCTTTCGGTTTCCAGCACAGGAACCTTTGAGTTTTTGGGGGCTGGGATCAGGAAATCAAGATTTCCCCCAAGGTTTGGAGGTCCCACCCTGAGGAGCATCCCGGGATGCAGGTGGGGACCCTGTGCCTTCATCCCTCCTTGGCTCACCCAGCACGGGGGGAAACCATAATTTAATTATTTTCCTCAGTGAAAAAGCTGAAGGGGGAAAAAAAAGAAGAAGAAGAAGAAGGGGGTCTTGGTGTGTTTTTGGACTTTGTTTCCAGCGGATGAAGAGCTGGTGGCTCCGTGCCTGTCCCGGCGAGCGGGTTGAGTGTGACCAGCAGAACCCTCATGGCTGCCAGCACCTTTTAAATTTCTTAATAACGTTTTCCTTTTTTTTGTTTCATTTTCTATTTATTTTTAATTTTTCCTTTTAGTCTATTTATTTTCCTCTCATTTTTTTATTTCCCCTTTTAATTTCCCCTCGATTTTATTTTTCGTTATCATTTTTTCCTTTTCTGATTCTTTTTTTTTTGTTGTTGTTTTGCCGTTGTTGTTGTTTTCCATCTTCATATTTCTTTCCCAATCCTGCATTTAAGCCTGGCTTTGTCTTGTCTCCTGCCAGAACATTTAATGAAGGGGCAGCCGCTCCCACAACAATGGGGTGGGTTTTTTTTGTTGTTGTTGTTGTTGTTGTTGGTATTTTCCCGATGCTTTGTTCCACCCAACACCCTCCCCAGGGCCCGCGGTGCCCACCGAGGTGCCCCCCTTGGCTCGGGGTGCCCGGGATGGATCGGAAAACACAAAAGCCCCAAGGAAGACACGGGGGGGGCTCTTGTTATCCCCGGCCGCGAGCGAAAGAGTTAACCCATTAGAAATTCCGAGCCCTTCTTCCGATNCTTTTCCCCTCCTTTAATTTCTCCCTCTAATTCCATCTTGGCTCCCGTTCCCTGCGCCCTCGCCCGCGGGGGGCCGCGGCCCCTCTCCCTCCCCTCCCTGCGGGTGCATGCGTGATGGAACGGTGGCAGAAAGGGGAAGAAGAAGAAGAAGAAAAAAAAAAANATTTTCCCGATGCTTTGTTCCACCCAACACCCTCCCCAGGGCCCGCGGTGCCCACCGAGGTGCCCCCCTTGGCTCGGGGTGCCCGGGATGGATCGGAAAACACAAAAGCCCCAAGGAAGACACGGGGGGGGCTCTTGTTATCCCCGGCCGCGAGCGAAAGAGTTAACCCATTAGAAATTCCGAGCCCTTCTTCCGATAGTTAAACCTGATTTGCATGCATTTGCATAATGAATGTCATTTGCATTCTTGGAGGTTGGCTACTTCTGTGGGAAAAGTCAAAGCGGGATTGCGGGGAGGGCGAAGGGAGGGGGGGGCGATGGGTGAAGAAAGAAGGGAAGATTTTTTTTAGATTTTTTTTTATTCCCCCACGCGCATCCCTCCCCTCGGCAGCCTCGCCCAAAGGCTCTTTTTCTTTTCCCCCCCTTTCTTTTCCCCCCATTTTTCCCTCCTCGATGCCTTCCTGCAGGACGCACAAAGCCAACCCTCGGCCGACAGGCCGTGTCGAGGCGAAGCGCATCCTTTCCCTCTTCCCCCACCCCCTCCCTCCCTCCTCCTCCTCCTCTTTTCCCCTCCTTTAATTTCTCCCTCTAATTCCATCTTGGCTCCCGTTCCCTGCGCCCTCGCCCGCGGGGGGCCGCGGCCCCTCTCCCTCCCCTCCCTGCGGGTGCATGCGTGATGGAACGGTGGCAGAAAGGGGAAGAAGAAGAAGAAGAAAAAAAAAAAAATTAAATAAAAAAGGTGGGAGCCACCATTTTAGGCAGCTGACGTGTAAAATGGCCGATCCCCTTCCCCTTGGTCCTCGCCACGCGCTCGGCTGCATCCCGGCAGCATCCCACGGGCCTGGGTGGGTCCTGCCCGTCGTGCCACGTCCTCGCCGTGGCATCTTCGGCTCCATGGGGGCTCCTCTCGCCTCCCTTCGCCCACCGAGGACGGGCTGGGCTCAGGGTGACGCTCAAGGCACCAACTCGCACCCCAAAACCAGCCTCCTTTGTCTCACCTCGTCATACGAGGCGAATGTACCGTCTCTTTTTAGCAGATTTATTTTTTTGAAATGACCGTTTGAAACGCCCTCCGCGCCTTCCGGGGACGTCGTGGGGCTCGAGGCTTGGCTGCAGGATTTTTGCCTCGATGCAACGGGTGGCACCTTGTCCTTTGTGCGCTGCCATAGCGTTAGCGAAACAGCTGCTTAATTATTTCTTTTTTTTTCCGACCCCTCCTCCCTCTTTTGGACTAGAAATATCCAACGGCCTCGTTTTTTCCCCCCCGTTGCTGAAAACATTTTGTGGTTGTTTAGGAAAACGGGGAGGGGGGGAAAAATCGGTGTTGAAACATGAGGAACTTCATCCCTTCCTTGTGCACGATGGGCTGAGTCGCTTGGTCCAGGTGATCTGTGGGCACAAAGTTGTGCTCAGAATAGTCTGGGAGAAGGGAGAAACCTCCTCATGAGGTGTGAACTGATTAATTTGGAAATATTTTGGGGTGTTTTATCCGAAGACCCCTCGTGAGGGGCTTGTGGTTGAGGTGAAAATCTTGGTGCTCCATGAGGCCGCGTTTGTTGTTCTTTTATAATTTCTCGCCGTCCCTCTGTTGCCATGAGACTTGGAAATTTAAAAGCCCTAAATATGCTGAGTGAGTTTAACCCTGGTGTGACGGGAATTTCAACAGCAGATTAACACCACCTCGAAATTTATCCTCAGAAGAAAAATAAATCACTTTTTATTTTTTTTTGCCGTTGTGTTGAAATTGGATCCCCAAAGACGCCTCGTCGGGAGCTTCCCCCGTGGGGAAACGTGGCTGGGCTTGGCTCAGTCCTGGTCCCTGGTGGGGTTTGTGAGGTGACAAGGGCTCGGGGAAGGGGTGACTGTCACAGGCCGAGCTGTGAAGGGTGTGTGGCCACGCGCTCCGCTCCGCCTGCCAAACGTGCTTAGTCAGGAATGGGAAACACTTCCCTAAAACTTGCAAAAATGCACTAAGGCTCTTAGCTCTGGGGCTAAGCTGCAGCTACTTAGCCCATTTCTCACTGCTTTTATTTATAAACTTCAGTCCAGTGCTGGGGGATTTATTTTTGGGGGGTTTTTATTTCCTTTTTCCTCATTCTTTCTCCGGGATGGGGGATGTTCATGGACCAGAAGTGGGGCTGGAAGGAGAGGATGGGTCTGAGCATTCACTGTCTCTCAATCACTGAATTTCAGCAGGATCGGATTGTCCCTGATTTCTGTGGCTTTATAAATGATTGATGAGACTAATGGATGGGAGAACAGGTTCTTTCTCTGGCCCGAGCCCTTCTTCTGTTAAACAAGCCACGTCAACTCTGCCCTGCGTGTCTAACTCGATGTGTAGCCTGTGAGTGGCCACAGCTGAAAGCGGAGTTTATACAGATGAAAAATGCACAAAGTGAATATTCATGTATTTTTAAAATACGAAACAATTCTGTAGGGATGCTCTAAAGCAGCCCAAAGGGTCAGCGCTGCTCAGTTTTGTTAATTTTTTTATGCTCTTGGGGCAGCTGGGATAAATTCCCCCTTGGAGAGGCCACAAGGTGGTTTGGGTTTGGCTTTCAGCCACTGCCCTGGGCAGGGAGAGAAGCCTGAACAAGGCAAAGAGTAGATGAAAAAAGTTGAGTTTTGCACTTAGATTTATGGTTTTGGTCCTGCCTTGTAATTCTTGTACACGAGGGGTTGGCTTTGCAGCAGGATGTTGGTGGGTCTCACACTTGGTGGGGACAGGGAATGGCAAACTGGAGCTTTCCCCCATTTCAAACCCCCCCGAGCAGCTCCTCTCGCTCCCCACGGGGCTGAAGCTCCACTGGAACATCTCAGCCTCAAGGATGATGAGTTTCCCAACTGACTTCTCTCTTCCTTATTCCCCTTTCCTGCCACAATCTGTCTCCAATCTCCCTGTCCTGGTGTAATCCAGGGAACACGGGAATGGCATTTAAAGTGTTCCCATCATCTTTTCTTTCTCTTTCTGCCAGGGAGGCCATGGGTTCACCCTACGCTCATTTTCTGGCTGATGAATCACAGGTCTCTGGCCCCGGTGAAAGTTCACAGGGAACATCCGGAAAAGTGGATTTTTTAAAGAATTTATTTTTTTTAAAGGGTTTCCTTAAGATCTTACACCAGGCTCTGGCACCATCAGAGAGTCACTGTGGCAAATGCTTGGGGATTGTGAGAACACGGTGGGGAAAAAGAGGGACCCAAAGCTCTGTGGTCACCAGCGCCTTCCTTGCTGACCACTTGGCCCAAAGTCTCAAACACCCATTGATTTTGTGTTTTACATCTGTTCTTGTGGATTTGTTAACCCCGGGAGAGGTGTCTGTCCCACCTGCAGGAACGAGGGATCCCCTCGGGGATCTTTGGGGAGGTTTCTTGCCTTTGAGATGTAAAGGGGGTAATGAGGGTGTTCGTGTTTCCTTTGGTTTTAGCTCAGATCAGCTCATCATTACCTGAACCCAGGAGTGGGGGCTGTATGGAACCCCCCCCTCCCAAAGCCTTGAGGAGCTGCCAGCAAGACCTGTCTTGGAGGACCCTCAGCAGACGCCCCTCACCACGGCTGACCCCATGTGCACCTTCCTCCTCTTCCTCCTCCTGGCCCAGAGCACAAGGCAGGCCGTGATTTGCACCAGTGTCCATCCAAGCTGACCAGGGCTGCACCAGCTCAGGGATGGACAGGGTGGAGAGGACACCAGGACACCAGGACATCCCGTGGGCCGCTCACTGGTGAGACTGGGGTGGGATGTGGGCACCGCTCCGGTGGGGAGCTGCATCCCCGGAGGGATGGGGAGCTCAGGTAGAGCCCACAGCGGTGGGCAGCTGGGCTGAGGCAGAGGTGACAGGCAGGGGGAGAGGTGCTGGGAAGGGACAGTGTGTTTATTATTGAGGCGCAGCTGAAGCGGGTCCTTTGCCAGTGGTCAAGTCTGAATCACAAACTCCGCATTGTTTCTGAGTGGGTTCAGCACATTTCCCTTCTCCCCCTCCCTTCCCCTTTCCTCTCCTCTCACCCTTGCACAAAGCTGTCATTGTGCCGGGGACTTGGTGATGGCAGCGTTGTTATTTGGTTAAAAAAAAAAAAAAAAAGGAAAAGAAAGAAGTGGGGAGGGGGGGACCCAACAAGGTGAAGAGGTTTAAATCAGCTTAGCCCAAATGCCAATTAAAAACCAAAGAGGATTAGGCTTGTGATCAGCAGAATAGACAGTCATTGTACCCCGACGAGGAGGTTTTCCCCCTCCCCAGGCCCGACACAGTCCAGTCCTGCCGCAGGTCTCCCTGTGACCATCCCCACTCTGCTCCCAGGACGGGATGGAGCAGGACAGGGGTTCCCCTGATCCCCGGGGCTGTGCACTCGCCTGGGGCAGCACAAGCCCCACAGGTTCCTGGTGCAAAAGCCTTTTCTTGCATTTTTTAAGTGTAGGCAGGAACTCGTCTTGCCTTGAGTTCATCCAAGCAAGGCTTGTGCTCCATCTCCTCCAAGGGAAAGGCCTTCCCTTGAACAGGCTCTTGGGTGGAGTGCATCCCTTGGCAGGGAACTGGTGGAGGGTCCCTGGAGTCAGGTCCTGTCTGGGGGTCTGTGCAGACACTGTCCCCACCTCACTAGAGCCCCATGGGTTGCTCGTGCTGGTAGAGGGCTCTCTCCAGCTGTGGGACCAGTTGGTGGGGACCATCAGTCAGAAGGAGCCAGTGCATCTCCTTTGGTCCTGGGGCCACAGTGGTGAAGTGCCAGGAGCATCACATGGGTTTTCCTCCAGTCAGTGCAGATCCAGAGAAGATTTGGTACTTCTCTGCACCATGGCCTGCAGATGACATCTCAGTGCTCTCTGGTTTAGTCCTGTCTGCCACCCACTACCTTCCTGCATCCATGGTTTGAAGTCTAATGTAGCCAGAATTGGTGGTTCTTGTGCCATCCTCACCTGAAGAAAGGCACCTGGGATGGGTGATGTGTGTCTGGGGGCTTGGTTGGACGTCTGTCCATGCTCAGACTCAGCTCTGAGCATCTCTCCCCAGCACATCAGTAAACTGGTAAAGCCCCAGGAACAGACATGGCTGTGATAACTGGAATAGGAGTCTGTAGATGTGGTGATTTCATTCCTGACTCTCCTGACAGAGAGGTGGAGGCAAACCCTCTGCAGCCAAAATTACTCCGTGGCTCTGAAGAGTGAGTAACAAGAGCAGAGGTGTCCTGGTACCACACTTGCCACTTTAAACTCAGGGAGAAACTGTGATGGGAGGCTCAGTTTGAAGCTTTTCGGGAGAGGAAAGGTGCCAAGCACAGGTGGGAGCTGGGCCAAGCAGGGAGAAGGTTAAGGCGACAAAATCAGGTGGAGCTTGAACGCCTCCGTGTGTGGGTGAGTTCAGCCCCAGCCTGACGCTGCCTGGCATCAGTTCGGGGGGTGCAGAGGGACCCCCTGCACGTCTGTCCTGCTGCTTCTCAGGGTCTCTGCTAAGGGGGACCACGGCCCGGCTGAGGTGACCCTGGAGCTTGGTGGATCCCACTGTCCTGCTTTCCACGGGAGTCCAGGGATGGCTGCCACGGAGTGTGGGCTGGCCCCAACCGTCTCCTGGAGGACACGGAGCTGAGACGTGGCTGCTGTCAGCGGAATGCTCCCGACCTGCAGCCAGGGAGTCAGGAAGAGGAAAAAGGAGCAGAAGGACCTTTGCCCTGGAGACACAGAAGAAGGAGAAAGCATCTTATCTCTGGACCAGGAGCCTTCTCTTCTTGACCTCATGCATGGTCAGCCCTGGCTGAAGGACCACAGCCATGGTGTGACAGACAACCCCGATGCCGAGGCACTGGATGCTCAGGGAGCGTTTCGGGGTGGAAAAGCAGGAATGCTGTGGAGCTGAGGAAATGTGTGCGAGGGGAACCAGGGAAAGGGCGAAGGAGATGCTGCGGGCTGCGAGGTGCAGCGCCTCCACCTCCTCCCTTTGGGAAAACCCTCATGCCAGCACTCTCCCCTCGCCCAGGGATGCCCAGGGGCACCCACAGCGAGCTCACACAAGGCTGTGGGAGCTGGGAAAGGAGTGTGTGTGTGTGTGGGGGGGGAAGGCAGGACCCATCCGTCTCCTTTTGTCGGCCGCCGTGTAATTTATGATATGAGAGAGGGGGCCATTGTCTGGCCCCATCCTGTATTTTTCCGAGGGCTTTGCCTCTCTTCCCAGCCCCCCGCTGTGGCCCCGCTACTGTACGGTTGCCATGGGCCGTGCTCCCCGCGCCGGTGCTATGCGGGGCGGTGCGGGGAGGGCTGCCGGACCCATCTGGAGCCCCGAGCCCCGCTGCCGGCAGCCCGGACCCTCGGCGGCCCCGCTGACGTGCCGAGGGCCTGGGAATGGGGCTTTGGACCCATCCAAGTTCACGGCCACCGGAGGCATTCAGCTGCCGGAGGGGCG
>WEKX01023422.1:33815-55765 GCA_013390025.1 Pitta sordida
GGAGGGGAAGGGGGGGGGGGAGATCTGGGGCGTTTGGCTCCATTCTCCCTTCCCTTTCAGCGCCGGCAGTGTCCTCGGTGCATACAGATCCCCCGTCCCTTTCTCCTCCTGACAAGTGCGCACATAAATAAATTACCCCACCGGGCGAGTGTGGAACAATCTGTCCCCTAAATTCTATTCATCGCCAGACAGGACTCATTATTCCCCCGATTAAAGCCGCTGGAGTAGCTTGCAAGGGTTACAGTTACTCTGTCAAACTGTAAATAAGACACTAAAAATAAAGGGCGCTGGCGAGAGAAGGGGGAAAGGGAAACCAGACTAATGCCTGCTGCTAGGGAAACCGAATGAATCCCTAATGATGCTGTGTACAAACTGCAAATAATGAAGGAAAAGTGACAAACAGACCTCGGCCGGGCTGTGGCGAGGTCCTCGCTCGACAGAGGAACAGCTCCCCCCTTCCTCCAGCGAGAGCCGACAGGGAGTGGGACCCCCTTCCGCATCTCTCTGAGCGATGCATTGAAGCCCTTGTCCTTCATTTCCATCTTGTGGGGATGTTTATTTTTCGGGCACAGAACCATCCTCTGCTCGAGCCCACGTGTTGAGGCTGCACAGGGAAGAGATCCATTGCCTGCGGTCTCAGGGCGCTGTGCGTCCCCTAAATTTCACTTTGCGCTCCACTGCCGGGAGCACAGCGCAGAGCTCCAGTCTAGGACAGGGCTGGAACCAGGGCATAAAGTCCATCCATCTGTCCAGAGCCCCGGGGGAAGCAGCCAGGCCTCCTTGCCACCTGCAGCAGGTCATTGCTCTCGTGGCTCTGGGACACAGGGCTCAGTCCTGGCTCTGCTCCGCTGCTGCCTGTGCCATGAGAGTTGGCAGGGAAGGATGTGTCCGGCCCTAGAAAGCCTCTTTGGATGGAACACAATTCCTTCCTTGCTGATCTCTTGCCAGCCACCAAAGACAGGGACATTTGCCTTGAAGAAAATCCTTCTTTTTCTCCTTTGATACCTTAGAGCTGAAGAAGTGAGGGGGGGAAAAAAAAGGAAAATACGGATACTGCGTTTAGTTGGGCTGTAGGTTGGACTAGATGATCTTGGAGGTCCTTTCCAACCTTATCTATACTGTGAATACTGTGAAAAATCAGCTACAGGCTCATCGTGGGTGTTTCTTGGGGTTTATTTGAAATAAACTCTCAAATTTTGGAGGGACTGAAATTTGAGAGTTTATTTCAGGTCCTCCTTGAACTATTTCCACCACCTGCGATGGGCCTGGAGTTCTCTGCGTTGCTCAGGGAAATATTTTGATTCGTGTCCCTCAAGAATGTAAAAAGATGCAATGAAGGGAGCTCCAAGCTCTGCCTCTTCAGGTGGATTTTTCACTCTCCAAAGGAAAAACTCAAGCAGAAAAAGCCGTGGTGGGACCATTCAGTCCCGGGAATCCAGAGCAAATGTGTGGCTAGGGATGAGCTCTCATCCTACAGATCTGTGTGGAATCCCTCAGAGCCCAGCAGTGCTGGGGTCTTTTGGGGGCCTGATCTGCAAAAGGTACCAAGGAAGGGCACAGACAAGAGCAGGAGGAGCAGCAAGAGGCTGATCCCTGCCCTGTGGATGTCGCTCTGCACGGCATCCGCCCAAATCTCAAAGGGCTTCATGCAGGTAGAGGGTTTTTAGAGACGTGCTTGGGGCTTTCACAAAGTTCAGACGCCTCAACAGGGATTTTTCAGCTGGTCTGGAGGCCAGTTGCATTTCCCAGTCAGGGCAAACCTGGGTTTAGCAGATTTTTTTCCCTTTCCCTTGGGGAAAAAAACCCTCTTTTCACTCCCAGCTCCTGGCCGTGAAACCTCATGACTCCACAGCAGCATTCCTGGGACATTTCTGGGGCTGATGGTATGTGCAGAATGTCAAACAACACCACATGGCTCCATATCTCCAGGTGGACCCAGTTTTTTGGGGAGAAACTCCAGGACGGAGCAGATTTATTATTGCCACTAGTCATGGTGGTGTCTGTGCAGCTCCTGCAGCCCCAGGTGGATTTGTGTAGGTGGTGATGAAGGAAGAGCTGAGCTCCTGTCTCCCCCTTGCAAAATTTACCAGCTTAGTTGGAAAAAGGGTGAATTTGAAAAAAAAAAAAAAATCTTAAAACCAGCCAGAGCTGAACAAGTGAAACCCAAACCTGAGTTGTCCTGCAAATCACAGAATCACAGATTCTGGGCAGCCCTTCACCAAACCTGCTCCCTGGAGGCCACCTTTAGGTGAGGGATGGGCTTAGAGACCCTCATGGCATCCTGGCAGAAGGGTTTGGTGCCGTGGGCTTTGCTTGAGGACTCAAGTCCTGGGAGAAGCAACATCCCAGGGATGCACAACAAGGGACTTACTTGCCTTTCCCTGCTTGAATCTACTGGGTCACATCTTTCAAGGCTTCTCCCAGCCTGTAAAAATGTGATTATTGCTATTTTTTAGTGAAAACTGTGAGTCCTCTCCATATTAATCACCCAGCGCCAAGAAATCAGGCCTTACTGCCATGGTCGAGGGGCCTGGGGGTCGATGGCCCTTGAGCAAAGCATGTCCTGACCAGGTTTGCCCTACAACCATCTGGAAAGATGAGGAAAATCAAAAAGTCCTCAGTATTAATGACCTTCATACCAATTCTGAGAAGGTCTCGTGCCACCTTTGGTTTCATCAAGACACCTGAATGTATTTTTTTGTCCATGGCCCCGAAGCCGTCAGGTCCCTCTTGGGCCTTCAAAGGTTTGTGGTGGCTGTGTCTCAGTCACACCACTGCCAGTCCCCTTCCCTTTTCAAAGATTAGGATGAGGCAAATACCTTCAGTCTGGTTTAATCCTCAGGACCTGACTCTGAGGGAGTTTTGTGGCCTGAGCAGAACACAAACACGCGTTGGCGGGAGTAACCAGGTAACACACAGGGCTAAAAACTCCGGGTTTGGGGTTTTTTTCATTATAACCTCCTTTTAAAGCACATTTAAATGCTTCCTCACAGGCTGTTAAGGGTTTCATTTGAATAAATAAGGGCTCAGGTAGAGGAGGAACATCACCCCAGCCCCTGGAAACCTGGCGCCAGCGATGGCAGCGGAGGGTTGGCAGGTGGGGCAGGGCCTCGATGTTATATATTCCATAAAGTAGAGTAATTAAGTATTACTAGTTTTGATGACTTCAAACAGAGTGACTCCAGGAAATAAGCCCCTTCTTTATAATTAGTGGGATTTCCTCTGCATCAAACGGAGAGATTGATTCTTTAATCTGCTCACATGCTTTTGATTTGGTCTTTCAGCTGCTTGTACCAACTGCTTCTACTCCCTGCTCTTGCTGATAAAACCTTGCAAAGGAGATTTCAGGAAGGCATGACCTGAGTTGAGGTCCAGGATTTTCTTTGTGTGTGGCTGGTTTGCGTATCCCTAATTTACCAGAGATGATGATCAAGACGATATCAATAATCAGAAATGACACAGATGTAGGTTTTTAACGCCCACGTATGTTTAGGTCAGATAATTTGGGTTTGGGGGTTTTCGGTGTTTCTTTCTCTTCCCAACACACCTCTTACCTCTGGCTCGGGCTGTTTGACACCTGGAAAGGTCATTTTGGCGATCCTGAGCTGTCCCAGGTGGGGCTCACTGCAAAACGTTGCTCCTGTGGAACAGCACAGACCCAGTGCCGGGGTCTGGATGGGCTGTTGACATTCCAAAGTCTCCCTTGAAGTCAGGACTTGGGATGTGCAGACACTTCTTGGATATTTCGAATGTTGGATGTAATTTAGGACTAAACACAGGAATTTCAGAAGCTCTGTCTCACATGAAATAGATTGTGGCTCCTCCATCCCTGGAAGTGTCCAAGGCCAGGTTGGACAGGTCTTGGAGCAACCTCATCTAGTGGAAGGTGTCCCTGCTGATGGTCGGGGGTGGGACAAGTTTTAAGGTCTTTTTTAACCCAAACCAGTCTGTGATTCTATTAAAATTCTCTCCCAAATGAGTTGTTTGTGTGGGAGCAGAAATTTGGCCTCTGGAAGTCCAAGAAGCCAACCACGAGCAACCAGCTCCTTCCTGGGCATCTCCTGATCGCTGGTCTGGGAAATGTGGTCTGGGGTCTGTGTGAGTTCCAGACATGGACTGAACCTGCCCTGTGCCACCTCCAACCCCAGAGCAGCTCAGATCTTGAATCCACTCAGCAAAGAGCCCCTGGATTATTTTTCTGGCATGTGAGGTTCTTTGAGGAGGGAACCAGGAGGGAAACCTGGGGCTGCGCTGTTTTCTATCAGATTTTTGGCCCTGCTGGAAATGTGCAGGATGGGCAAGAGAGATGCTCATGTGCTCAAACCCCTCATGTGGAAATTTGAGGTGGTGGCTCTGCAGGAGAATATTTCGGCAGCTGTAGGGCAGGGACTGGCACCCCATGTCGATCTTGGCACAAATCACCCCCAAACAAGGTGGGGAGGGCAAACCCGGCTCTGGTGGCACCCAGCTTGCAGGGAGGAGCTGTGGGAAGGGGTTTGGGTCATCCTGGGCTCACCTGGGGCTGCAGAGGGTGCAGGAAGCCCGAGGAGCAGAGGTTGGTGTGCCCCACACGAGCCTCCCGCGTCGGCGGCGGTGTCGAACACAGATCGTGTAATTAGGGAGCCGGTGAATACCTAACTGTACAATTATGCAAATAGTGATCAAAATCACTGTTTTCAGCAGAAATGCCCGAAGATCAAGACGGAGGCTTCGTGCAACCTTAATTTAATCTGGTCCTGCAGGAGTGGGGAGGTCTGATGGATGACCCAACCTTGCGCCTGGCCGTGTTTAGCAAGGTTGGGGTGGGAGGAGGGGGAGAGGAGCGCTCGAGCATGTTAAATGAGGGGGAAATAGCCCTGGAATCGTGGCAGCAAAGCGGGGGGAAAAAATGGCAGAAAGTGCTGATGTTTACAGTGATTTTATTTTTCTTTTCATTTTCAGGTGAAGAACACAAGGCTTGAAGAAAAAAAAAAAGAAGAAAAGAAAGAAAAAGAGGCTCCAACCCCAGGAAATCTGTGTTAATTGCTTATGAATGTCTCTGTCTAAAAAATTATCGAATTGATGTTGTCGTGCTTTTTTTTGACAGCCTGTCTGTTACATTTTTTTTAAAATATTCATGCACCGAAATCTAATTACTAGGCAAATTTAATGATAATGAAATGAAGGCACTTTAGCAGAAAGCACAGGGCCTTGTTAATGTTTTCTCAGCCTCTGTCTTGTTCATATTTTTTTAAATTTATTTTTTTTTTACAACTGTCTTTCTTGCATCTGAAAAAAAAAAAGATTGCTGAAAATAAAACTCAGATTGCCGACGATGTTTGTGGTGGCTCTGTTTGTAATGACGGGGAATTTGCGAGGTGATTAAAGGTGTTTTGCAAAAATCAAATGAGCCTAACCTAATCAGATAAGTCAGATGAAATATTATTATTGGGGAGTTAACATTAAGAGCACGCCCGGAGGCTTTAAGGAAGATGAAGTCCCCAGTGCTCTGTGCAGGGGCAACAAAACCCCTCACCACCCCTGGGGCCTTTTCCAGAGCTTTCCAGGGCTTTCTTAAAGCAGGCCTGGATGGTTGGGGCACACGTGTGATGGTAGGAGGACAGGGGTGATGGTTGGCATGGGCACGTCAGGGGTGGGCGTGATGGGTGCTCGGAACACGGGTGTGATGGATGGAACGTGCACGTGGGGACACGTGGAGGCTGGAACACGTGTGTGATGGTTGGGTCATGTGTGTGATGGTTGGGACACACCTGTGATGGTTGGGGCACACACGTGATGGTTGGGGCACACACGTGATGGTTGGGTCATGTGTGTGATGGCTGGGGCATGCGTGTGATGGGTGGGGCACACACGTGATGGGTGGGTCATGTGTGTGATGGTTGGGGCATGTGTGTGATGGTTGGGGCACACGTGATGGTTGGGGCACACACGTGATGGTTGGGTCGTGTGTGATGGTTGGGGCACACACGTGATGGTTGGGGCATGTGTGTGATGATTGGGGTACACATGTGATGGTTGGGGCACACCTGTGATGGTTGGGGCACACCTGTGATGGTTGGGGCACACACGTGATGGTTGGGGCACACATGTGATGGTTGGGACACACATGTGATGGTTGGGGCACACACGTGATGGGCGGATCATGCAGGTGATGGGCAGATCATGCACCAAGACACCATCCCACCAGCTCCCCCTGCTCTGGGTTCCTCCTACACCCTCCTGGGTGACCCCCTTTCTGCCTCTGCTTTCCACACCTGCTCCTGGGGATCTCCAGTTCCAGGACCCCACAAGTGCATTTAGTGAAGGCTTTTGCATCCCTGTTCTGTGCTTTTCTACCTGCATCTCATCTTTAAGGTGCTTCATGTAGAGAAAAAAGCCAAAGTCCCACCCATGGGCCTGAGGACACTTGGGACCTGTGAGCCACCAGGGCAGGGGCCAGTTTGGTAGCCAGGGGGCCAGGGAAGGGCTCTGGTTTCCCTTTGTCTGGTAGCCAGGGGGGCATGGAAGGGCTCTGGTTTCCTTTTGCCTTCAGCTCAGTCCCTTGCCTTGCTGTGGGCCATGCTGGGCATCCACACCAGTCCAGCTCTTGGTGTGAACTGGACGCTCTGCCAGGTGCTGAGTGTGATGTTAAAGGTTTCACTGAGGATGCTGCTGACACTGACCATCTCTGTAAGATCTGCTTTTCTGGGAGACCATCCCAAAATTGCTTTTGCAGTGGTTGGAGAGCCCTGGTGAGGGTGGGAAGGGATGCAGAGCTGGAGTCGCCGGCTGTCAGTGAGTGGAAAATGGGACCCCCAGTCCCAGCTGGCACGAAGGGTCCCACACCTCCCAGGGATTCCCAGCAAGGCCCAAAGCAAAGAGCCCCTGGAGTCCTCGTTCCTGTAGGATGGAGTGTGATGGGAATTAAGAAGTTTGCAGGTCTGGCTGTGAACGTAGACGGGCAGAACTGGATTTTTCTCCCCGGAAATGCTGCTCTTTGCATCCCGGAGACACTAATGACAGTTGGGTGGGTTTGCAAAGCTCTGACAGGTCCTGAGGGAGGACCAAGACAGGGCAGGACTCATTTTGGACCTCTTGACTTGCGAACTCCCTGCTCCCTCGATGAGGGCAAGGGTCCCTGTTTGGCCCTCCTTGCGCTGCAGATCAGTTTTCTGGGTGTGGCAAACCTCTCGGAAGCAGCTCCTGGACCACATTAATCCCCTTAATCCTTCCTGCAGCCAGACCCTGCTGGTGATCAGCCTCTGAAAGGCCTCCCAGCACCATCTCTGAGCTGCTGCAGTTGACTGCAGAGGGATCTCTGAGTGAGGGAACGCTGACCCCCTTTCTGCCTCTGGTTTCCTGCTCCTGGGGATCTCCAGCTCCAGGACAAGTGCTTTTAGCAAAGGCTTTTGCATCCCTTTTCTGTGCTTTTCTACCTGCATCTCTTGTCTAAAAGGTGCTTCATGTTTGGGTTTTTTTTCCCCCAACCTTCAGCTCATTTCCTGAGAGAACAGAGCAGTCACTGGGTTCACTACATAGAATCACAGACTGGTTTGAGCTCGAAGGGACATTAAAGATCATCTCCTTTCAATCCCTGCCATGGGCAGGGACACATTCGCCCACCCCAGGGTGCCCCAAGCCCCATCCAGCCTGGCCTTGGGCACTTCCAGAGATGGGCAGCCACAGCTTCTCTGGGCGACCTGTGCCAGGGCCTGCCCACCCTCGTGTAAAAACCTTCATCCTTAGACAAAATAAAGTGTGAGAAGCTGTAAGATGCTCATCTCCATCCTAAAAAAACGCCCTTTCTGAGTGGACTCAGGATCTTGCACGCTCACACTCACCCTTGTTTGCATTACAGAGCCGAGCTGCATTTATCCTCCACACTGACAGTATTCTATTAGAGAGCTGCAGCCTGGCATAATGATTATAATTGTCTCTAATTTCTTTCTTTGGCAATCAGGTTTGTACCTCGAGTCAGCGGCATCAAACGAGGCAGGTTTCCCCCCCATTCAGGGCGAGGTTCATGCTCAAAATATTTGCACCCGCTGATTTTTCGAGGGGGGCTGCCCTGTGCGTGGTGTCTCTGCAGGGATGTTTGGGCTTTGGGTGAGGAAGGGACTGGGAATGCCTCATGCAAATCCCTGCTGAGCGGGCAAATCCCAAATCCATCCCAGAGCAGGCTGGATGCAGGGATGGAACGCTCTGCTCTGGTTTTGGTTAGGGTTGGAGTGTCCCAGGGCAGGGCTCTGCACTGCTGCACATCCCCTGGTCGGGCTTTATTGCTTTACTGGTCAGGCTTTTCCCACTAAACCCATTAAAAATCGGCGCAAATGGGATGGAATGGCAGGAAGAATGGCAGGAAGGTAGCGTGGGATGAGGGAAAAGAGGCTGTGGGGCTCATGAGGGTTCAGAGAGGGGGGCAAGACGCGCTTCTGGATTGCTCCTACATTTCTACTGGGGTCACGAGAGGAGAATTTGGCCGCCTTATATATTTATTTATTTATTTTAGCTTAAGCCTCTGAAGAGAGCGCTGCAGAGATTCCCAGGGGGTATTGGATGGCAGAAGTCCCATGATACCCTCAAAAATATCCCCCCCCCTCACCCCTAAACAGAAATAACTCGGTAAAACAAAGCAGTGGATTGTTCAGCCCACTAAAATTACCAGCATGTCCAATAAAATATGTACAGCATTAAAATAAAATTTGCATTGCAAGAATGCTTTATTAAGCACATTAGGAGATTAAAAGAATCAACCCATTTGTTCCCATTCATGTTGCGCCAGGATTTGCATTTCTTTTTTTTTCCCCCCACCTCCAGCTCGCCCCTCTCCCCTCGCTTGTTTGGCGAGTGATTTTCTCAACGAACCTTGCAAAGCTCTGCCCCGAAAGAAGGTGTGTGTGTGTGTGTGTGGATATGCTGAGGGGTTTTTAAATCAAAGCACTTGACTCGGTGGTGTTTGTCTGCATGAGTGTGCAGCAGAGGAGGGGTGGGATGGAGAAGAAAAGGTTTGTCTGCTTCCATTGCAGCTAAAATGGTTAATTAAGACAATAGAGGCTCTATAACAATCGGGGCCGGGGCTGTGAATGCTTGTCTAGACTCTATAGTTCAGCTGCAACTTCTCTGTCGGAATTTTAACTTGGCCCGGCTCATTTCCCCTCCCCTCTTTCCCCGCCTCTCAGCTCATGTCCATAAGTTCTCTTTTCTCTTTTGTTTGTTTTTTTTCTTTTTTTTTTTTGTCCTTAATCAATCTTTTGAGAGATTGGGGCCGGATTGACAGCTCTGCCTGTCTGAGGGCTTGTGTTGGCCGCGGCTCTGCCTTCCCAGCAGCCGAGGGAAGGGAAGGGTTATTGTTAACGGGACAGATCCTGGAGCAGGGATGGGCGCTCAGAGCAGCTCTTGGGGCTCAGTGGAGGGGGAGTGTGGGCATAAATGAGTGGGATTTTATTTTTAAGGCTGGAAGACTTGGAAATGGCTTGGAAGGAAGTGTGAGGACTCCAGTTCTCAGTGTTTTGGGGTCCTGGCACAGAGGGTGCTCCAGGGGGCTTGAGTAGCTTTTGCTCTGGCTCTCACAGTCTGGATTGCTCTGGGCTGCGGCTGATCCTGCTCCAGGGGTCTCTGTGGGGTGGGTGAGGCTGTACAATGTGAAGCCAAGGGTTGCCACACTGCTGGGCAAAGTGTCCTGCCAGCACAGTCACCTTGAGCTGGCATTGGGGTTTTGTGGGTCCTGTGGAGCTGAGCTGGCCCCAGGAACATCAGATGCCCCCAGTCAGGCTCACAGCTCCTCCTGGGGCTGTTAAACCACCTCTGAGAGACTCCCAGGCACTGAGGAAGAGCAACACGAGGAGGGAGAGGTGGGGAAAGACCTCCAGTGACACCCAGATTTTCAACTCCCAATATTTTTAACCAGCAACTTTGAGAATTCCTGTAAAAAATATCCTCAAAGCACCAGAGAAAGGGCATCCCAGGGCAGCAACTTGCGGCACAGGGGATCTGGTAAAACCCTTGGGCCCTATAAACCTGAGATCAACCTAAAATCTTGGTCCTCGGAGAGGGAGGAGGGATTCCCCCAAAGCCCAGGGATGCTCCTCACTGCTGTGGGTGTCTCACAGTTGGAGCGTCCCCCACACCACATCGGGGCTTCTCAGTTTTGCAACATATGGGGCCTCAAACCTCTCTTTCCCTTCCACGGGGAGAGAGGCTCCTGTAGGGCTGGAGGAGCCTGGCTGGTGTCTAGGTGGCTTTAAAGGCAGCCTGAAGTGGCTGCACCGGGATAATGGCAGGCACAGCGGGAGGGAACCTCTCTGGAGGAGGACTCGGGGATGCAGCCACACGCTTGAAATATGGGCGAGATTATTCCAACTGCATACATGCAAATGAGGCCCGTCTGCAGACAGGAGAGACAAAAGGTCATTAGCTTCCCATGTAGAGCCCTTCGTGCAGGGCCTAATTTACTGTCTTCCTAACCCTTTTCTACAGATCTTGCATTTTTTAGGCTTAAAACGGGCGATATTTTGGCAGGTTTGAGGGGTGTTGAGCAACTCGGGGTTTATTAGACGTTGTGAGCGGGAGGGTTGTGCGGGAGTTCAGCTTTTCCTCGAAAGCAGATGTTTGACATTCCTTATGCACTGCTTGTAAATCGAACTGTATGCACTTCAGCGCCTCCTGAAAGACGAGATCCTCCCGTTTTCCCCCCAGAACCACAAATTTTTGCCTGCCCACAAAGCCTGTGGTCAGCTCTGGTGGAGTTTTTTGACCGTCCAGATGATGTTGGATTTTTAGGTGAAGCTGGGGTTGGTGGGGCAGAGCAGAGTGGAATGTGGCCGCTGGACCTGAGCGAGCTGGAAGCATCCTTGGAGCACCCAGTTGTCCCCACAGCACCCATCCCTCCTTTGGGCAGGTGGCAGTGGGTGCCTTTTGTCACAGAAACACAGGGCTGGAGCATATGTGTGCTCAGGAGACCCTGGCCTGGGGGGAGGTGGCTGCTCTCACCGCTCTTCCTTTGAGCAATTTGGGAAGAGTTCAAGGTTTTGGAGGCTCCTTTGTGAATCACTCCAGTCACTGAGGGGAGATTTGGCTGGATCCAACCCAGTCTGCTCCAACAGTGCTTGCACAGGGAGCTTCCCTCGATGCTCCTGGTGCTGCTGCCTGAATTTTGGGTGCAGAAATAACGAGATCCGCTGTTTCCCTGTGCGTTCTCAGACGTTTGATTTTGGCTGCTCTGCTCATTGTTGAGGTCCCGTGGGGAGGTGGCAGTGGTGGGAAGGGGTTGGGGACCCCCCGGAGCATTGAGGTGGCAATCAGAGCGCGCAGGGCAGGGTGGTTTGGCTGGCAGAGGGGGGATCCCCGTGGCCATCCCTGGGTGCAGGACTGCGATCCCGGGCACGGCTCCCGCCAGCCCTGCCTCCCCCAGCTCGGGATTGAGAGTTTATTCACGCACTAATCAAAGTGACATGATGGTCGTGGCAGACTAAAGCCATTCACTCCGAGGTCGGGAGGTCGCCCAAGTTCGCAAGAATGGGGCTTTTGTGATGCAGATCGGCGGAGAGCGGCCAGACGAGCGTGGCAGGGTCCCCCCACGGTGACGTCGAGCGGGATCGATGTGGCGGCATGGGCTTGAGTGGGGGGCAGCTGGGGGCACGGTGGGGGACACCGGAGGCTGGCCTGAGTTGGTCCCTGGGGTGGGTTTGGTGGGTGTGGGTGCTCCTGCAGCGCAAGGAGTTGGTTAATGGACTGTTTGGGGCATGTGCAATCCCGGCAGCAAGGCTGGGTCCTGGTGTGAGGACACTTCAGAGCAGACACCCAATTCCCCTTGCCCGCGTGGGGCTGAAGGGGATGGCTTTGGGCCACTCTTCTCCACCTGTGTCAGTCTGGTCTGAGAGATTCCAGGAGATTCCAACAGTCTTGGTCCTGCAACTGCGATCTGGGGGCTGTGTAGGGTTCACAGATTCACAGATTCACAGATTATTGTGAGTTGGAAGGGACCCACAAGGATCATCGAGTCCAACTCTTAAATCATACCACTGCCTACCCAGCGGGAATCGAACCCCGGTCTCCTGCGTGGCAGGCGGGGACACTCACCACTGTACTAAAGTGGATTTCACTTCTTTTTAGTCAGATTTAGGGTCAGTGGGAACCTCTCCCCACACCATTCATTACCTGTGGGGGTCAGCTGGGCTGCTGGGGGTCAAGCAAACCCCACCCTGCGCTCCCGAGGACCCAACCCAGGACTTGCTGCATGTGGCAGGGGAAGCTGCTTGGAGGGATGAGGACGGAGGGCTCATCCCTGAGCTGAGAAACCGCCTTCCTGCAGCTTCAGGGTCTGAGCAGCGCCGTGTCCTTGTCCTCTCCATTCACGTCCCCTCCATCTGCACCTTCCCCTCCCTCTGCCTGTGCGGGGCCATTTGGTAGCTTTACAGATGTGATGACAATTTTGCACCTCTAAAGCAAAGCAAACCCCCCAACCCAATTTTTATAATTGGCTCTTGACCAAAATGAGAGTTTCTTTGAGGGGGTTTCGAACAAAGCGCGCTGATGGCAGGGGCACCCCGAGCCACAAAAGGGCCTGGCTTTGATCCTTTCTGCTTTTATTGTCGGTGGAGGTAAAATAAACGGTTTAAAAATTAAATTGGTGCGAGGTTGGGTTTGGGTTTTTTTTTAAATTTAAGCAAAACTTTCACGGCAGATTTGAGGCTCAGGCACCTCTGTGGGGGCTGGTGTGAGCAATAAGGAGTAAGGTCAGTTTAGGGTTGAGAACTGTTCTGTCTAAAAACAAAGGCCAATCAATTTGGACAAAAATGATCCCTTTTTGCTGAAATGGGAAGCTTTGGGATGAATTACCCAAGAAAATTAAATCCTCGGTGGAGGGAGGGCAGAAGGGGACGTGACGACACTGCAGGAGAATGTCACAAACTCTGCACAAATTCTCCAAGAAACAGGGAAGTTCTTCCCTTCAGGAAATGAAAACAGGTTATAACCCCCAAATGCTGGGTTTGGACTAACACAGTCGGACTTTTGACTTGTTGATGTGAATCCAGAATGTCCTGGGGCTCCTCGGGTCCTTCCCCTGGTGGGACAAGGGCTGTGCTGTGCTGGAAATCTCTGCCGGGTGCTGCTGCGAGACCTCCGCGGCCACCCTGATAGAGAGATCCGGCCAGTGGCAGGGCATGAAATCTGCTTGAATTGGTGACTCTCAGCTCGCGCCGGCCAATGCGCCTGAAATGACTAAATTACCTCTTCGCTGCCCCGAGGTCCCTCCTGGGCTGCTGAGGGCGGGTGAAGCTGCTCAGCTCAGCTCGGGAAGGCTTTGGAACCAGGTCCTTGCCCGTGTTGAGGGTATGAACTCGCCCAGCAGTTGGAGAAAATGGGGTTTATTCCCCTTCAAATCGTGTCTCGGGTATAATTTTGCCTGCATTTGAGATGTAGCCCAAGGCATTTTTTGCTGCTGTTCAAGCTGGAAACTTCCTGTTCCACCTGGTTCTGTAAGGAAAGGGTTGTGTGTGCTCAGATATGTCCCTGCCTCCCAAAAAACTCCCCTTGGGACCCACTGGATCCAGCTCCAGCTCCATCCCATGGCTGTCTGCAGCGCTGGGGAGGAACAACGGAGAAGAACAGGCTGGGGGAGTAAGGAGGGATTTACACCCACATTTTCTCGTATCTGCTTTTTAAAATCATTCCAAGGAGCTTCTCGGTGCTGCCTTGGGGAGATGGAGTGTGAGGAGGCCGGGTGGTGAGGGCTGCTGGGGCACTGGGGTCCTTCCCAGGGCCTGGGGCTGGGGGGGATGCAACTGGAAGCACAAAATGAATCAGAGAGAGCCCATCTCCCTCGGACAGAGAAAGCGAAGGCAGAAGCACAAAGGGGTGGGCTTTCTTCTCTCTCTCTTTTTTTTCTGGGGGAATACAATGTGATGAATTCAGCGCGAGGGCCAGCGCCACCCTTTAATATACTTTCAGCTGAACAGGGGTTTCTATGGCAGCCGGGAGAACCAGGCGAGCCCTGAAAAGCTGTTTGTGCAGAGCCGTGCCAATGGCATTTGTGGCGAGGGGCACCGGTGCCAGACGGGTAACGCTGTGCAGCCACTCATCACACACTGACAGCCCCCCGGTCCCCCACCGCCACCCCAACGTTTCTGGGGTTTTAATGCCCTCAGACAAAAGGGGCGGCAGTGTCAGCCCGGGATGTGCCTGGCATCGCCCCGGCATCGTTCCCTGTGCCATTGTGGCGGCGAAAAATCTGCCACGAGAGAGCAGGAGGCAGCGCTGCCCCCGGGCAGGTGCTGGAGAGCGGGATGGCGAGGAGGAGCAGGGCATTGTGTCTGGGGGGACTCGGCCATCCCTCCAGCTCTATCCTGTTTTATTCCCTATGGTTGGAAGGTTTTTTTTTCAAAAATAGGACCGACTGAAAGGGTTGGTGTGGATTTTTAACTCCTAGCCTGGTGCCAAGCGTGGGCAGAGTGGTCAGCAGGGAGGACCAAGGGCCTCCATGTCCCTGCTGCCAGAATGGGAGAAGGTGGTGTGGGAGGGGGGTTGAGCCCCAGCTGTGCTCTCAGGGATGCAGGTCTCTGAGAGTTGTGTTCTCAGCCTGAGCAGGGCTCCTGATCACCCATCTCATCACAGTTTTGCCATAGATCTCTGACATCTCATGGCCTCCTCCTTCAAGGGAGTGGTGGGAGCAGCCCCTGCTCGGCCACTGGCTCTCCATGAGCTGCAGGTTGAGTTGCTGCTTGACATCACCCAGGAGCTCTTTGCCGCTGCATTTCCTCTAGATGATTTTGGTTTTTTTTTCCATGGGAAGACTTTGACTTTGTTTTTCTCCAGAGCAAAGCCGCCTGTTTTGGCAGCTCCCTGGGCCGAAGGTCTGGAGCGTGTTCTCCCAGGGACAGAAGTGCCACTGTTGAGGTGACCCCCGGGCTGGTTTTGGTGGGGTGATTCAGGGCTGTTGAAATGGCAGCAGGGGAGGGGGTTTGGTTCAGCCTCCACATCTTGTGCTGCTCCCTGTGATGTCGCAGCGTCGGCTACAAGTCGTTCCAGATGGTCCCTTCCCCCATCCCAGGGGACCCTTCTCCTGCTCATCCTCACCCAAAGCTCCCTCTTCCCCCCCACCAAAAAAAGTGTTCTCCAACACGCTCCTTTCCCATGGGCATTTCCATCCCTAATCTTCTGTTGTTGTTGAGAAAACATTTCGTTTGAGATTTTTTTTTCCTGAGCGGGTTCCTATAGATTCAGGGCTGATCTCATTAAGACAGCCGGAAGGGGAAGAGGATATTTTAAATTCACTGCCAATACTTGAGGTTTTTCTTCCCTTCTCCTTCCTCCTTTATTCCACTTCTGAGGAAGAACAAGAGATGGAACTTCAATGTTTTTTCTCAGAGTGAAATTGCAAAGTAAATTACTTTAGACTCTGTAATGCGAAATATTGAAATGAAAAGTGATTTTTAAAAAAAAAGCTCAGCATTCCTTCTTGAAAAGCCCAAAGCAAAATGTGTTGATCTCATTTCAGTGCTTCTCCCCTCCCAATTTCTCTTTCAAAACAAACTCTTTGTAGGAACGGACCGTGGTTAGGCGTGACATCTTGCTTTTGATGAATTGTCATTTTCCATCGGGGAAATGTCCCGGCAGCTCCACCCACTGAGCTTTTCACTGGTGACATCCCCAACAGCTTCAGTTTGAGCCCAGCTAGGGACAGGAGCTCGTGAAGGACTGAAGGGTTGCTCCCACCCCTGGCGCCATTCACCCCTGGATCCTTCAGTTGGCACCAACAAATCCAAGATAAGCTTTGGGACTGATCTTGAGTGCTGAGGTTTGGTCAGATTTGAGGTTCTTGTGTGCAAACTCAGACATTTTCACACCCTGTCCCTTACCACTTCTTTTCTCTGTCCCACCAGAGGAGCCTCGGCTCAACCAGGGGTGTTTCCCCACCCTGAGGCCTCCAGGAAGGTGTGGGGAAATGAGCAGCTCCGGGCTCAGGGAAACCTCAGGTTCCTGAAGTTCTTGTGCTCGCTCTCCACTGGGTCACCAAAAGAGCCACTCTCTGGTGTCCTCACTGAGAAGTGCAGAGGAGGCTCATTTACCTGCCCCAGCAGGACATGGCTTGGAGTGCTGTGACCTCCCCAAGGCCTCCAAAAGAACTCAAAACCGGCCACAGAGCTGGTCAAAGAGAGCTGCAAATAAATCCCCACCAGAAACCAAAGAGCTGTTCTAAGGAGGAAAGCCCTGTGCTCTTTGAGCTCTTCTTGCCAGGTTGAGCACAGAGTGAGGGTTGGTTTTTTTCAAGCAGAATTGTCTGGGATTTCCCCCCAGAAAACCGGGTGGGGCTGTGACTTCACCTGCCCTAGAATTTGAAATCTTCATCTGACAAGAGGCTGATGAAAAGAGGGGGGAGCAGAGGAGCAGTGGTGGCTTTGCCTCACTGAGGAGGAGTTGAATTCAGATGCTTGGCCTGTGTTAAACACCAGCCAGTTCCCCCACCACACCTGACACCTTGTGAGCCCCCGCTTTGGGACCAGGGAAGGTGACAGAGCCAGGGGCACTGTGAGGATGGGGAGGTGACACCCAGGGGCACTGTGAGGCCAGGGAGGTGGCAGAGCCAGGGGCACTGTGAGGGCGAGAGGGTGGCAGAGCCAGGGGCACTGTGAGGATGGGGAGGTGACACCCAGGGGCACTGTGAGGCCAGGGAGGTGGCAGAGCCAGGGGCACTGTGAGGCTGAGAGGGTGGCAGAGCCAGGGGCACTGTGAGGCTGAGAGGGTGGCAGAGCCAGGGGCACTGTGAGGATGGGGAGGTGACACCCAGGGGCACTGTGAGGCCAGGGAGGTGGCAGAGCCAGGGGCACTGTGAGGGCGAGAGGGTGGCAGAGCCAGGGGCACTGTGAGGATGGGGAGGTGACACCCAGGGGCACTGTGAGGCCACGGAGGTGACAGAGCCAGGGGCACTGTGAGGCCAGGAAGGTGATGGAGCTACTGGGAGCACTGGGCAGGGCTGGAGGTGGCTCCGGGAGCCTCTGCTGGCACCGGCCCTGGAACTACAGTGCTGCCCTTCATCCCCACCGAGAGGAGTCACGGGAAATTAGAGGAAAACCCCAAATGCCAGGAGAAAACCATCCCCAAAATGTGAGGAGAAGCCCTCAAAATACCAGCCCTGTGCCACAGCAAGCCAGGCTGGCAGGGATGAGCAGCCCAGGCTTGGACACAGCGCAGGATAGTCAGTGATGCCCCGGGGAGCAGATCCTGCCCTCTCTGGGGCTGCTCCACACTCCCCAGCTCCTGGGCTTCAGCAGGAAGCCATGAGAGAATTTAAAGGGTTATAATTTCGCCAATTTAATGCTCAAAATCGTGGTTGAATGATTTAAAATAGGATTTGCGTTTGGGAAGCAGTGTCTGGGCGGGCACTGGGGGTGGATTGACTCTGTGATGGGCATTGCCTGGGCAGGGGTTGCAGATCCGCCCTGTCCCTGAGCTCCAGCTGAAACGATATTATGGAATATATTTATTTTCCTTGTCGTGGCTGCATTAGTGAAGAGGGAGGATTGAGCTCCACAGAGAGCAGCTACACCTGCAGGAGAGCTGGTTTGGGAATTTTGTTGGAATTGCTGAAACTGTTCACTCTGAGGGAGGCAGGATTTCCCTGCCTTTACCTGCAAAAAAAAAAAAAAGGAGGAAAAGTTCCATAGAGAAGAAGGCAGGGATGTCTGATAATTTATTTTTAAGAAACAAGGGAATTCTTTGAAACTTTTGTCAAGCAAAAATCAACAGTTGATTGTATGTGAGCAAGAAAAACTCGTTGAGTAAACATCATATTTTTTGGTCATGAAATATCCAGAGACTCCTTGTTACCAATGGGAAAAAAAACTTTACAATAATATCAGCAAAAAAAACACCCCAAAAAAGATAAAAATATTTTGACCAGATCAGAATGTGGACAATTGCTACACAATTCCCTGTGTTCCATAGGTAGAATAATAATAAAAAATAATTAAAAAAAATGTTTAGATGCGATGAAATATTAATAAATCTTTGAGTTAAATATCACGGAGTTCAACTGGTTTTGAGGTTTAAAATTGTGGCTGCCATGGCTCTGATATCGAGTGACCCTTTGTAAATATCCTATTCCAGCATAAATGAATAAAAACGTTTATTAAGGCAAAAATTACCCATCTCCCCTAAATGAAAACAAATCCCTTTCCAACTGTGCTGGCATTTTTGAAGCGAATATTTGTCAGCGGCCCAACGTTGTGTTAATGGGGCTGGGCTGAGGTGGGGGATGTGGCGATTCAGCTGTGAAGAGGGTGTTTATTTTCCATTTATTTTCTGGACATTAATGGCCCTAAAACGCGGGGCGCTCCCGTCACTGGGTTGGGAGACAAAGGGCTGTTGTGTGGCAGCAGGTAGGAGATGGGAAAAGAATTCCAGGGCTGGAACCATCGTGGGCATCGCCCTGGGAAGGAGCCGGGTCCCTCCGTAGGTGAAATCCTAAAATCGCACCCCACGGCCTCGTGGATCAGCTGAGGCGAGAGACAGACGGATATAAATAGAATTTTGTATCCCTCTTTTTTTTTTAGCCTGGTTCAAGGGGGAGGGTTGTCGCGTCCTGCGCCTGCTCCTCTCCTCCAAAACCTGTTCTGGGCGAGCGCTTTGTTAATTGGAACAATCTTATTTAAAGGAAGATGAATTAAAAATAATAAAAATAATAATAAAAAAAAATCAAAAACCTCAGCCGCCAGCTGCCCCCATCGACCCCCCCCAATAATTGTCATCGCTCCGGCGCTGCCTGGCAGCTGCTGCCCTCTTTTCTCCTCGGTGTGTGCCAGGGCGGCTGCTGGCACTGGGGACACCGGGGAGGTTTAGTGAGGAGAAAATGGTTTCACTGGGGTTTTCGAGGCGGCGGCCGCCCCCAGTTCTCCTCTGCTGGACTTTAGGAGTTCCCCAGGTGTGGTTTGTTCCTGTGGGTGGGGAAATGTGTCCCCCAGGGAAGGTGGATGTGGATGGTCCCCGCAGCGCTGGTCCCCAGGAATGGGCGACTCGGCTGCGCGGGAGGTTGGTTTGGCTCAGGGACATCGTGGGAAAGGTGACCCCGCTNCTCTCATCAAAATCCGTGACAATGCCACCAGAAATGGTTCACACACGATTGAAGGATGTGATTTCATCGTCTCCCAAAGGAGAACGGATTTTTATTTCCTTTCTGAGGGGGTCTGGGGAGAAAAGGGATCTGAGACACGTGAAATGTGGGGCAGCAGAGAAATAATCCTGTCTGCTCCCAAAGGGAACAATAACCTGGTGTTGGGTGTTTTGGGGATTTCAGAGGGAATAAATGTCCTGAGATTTGCCTTGTTGGGTATCGGGGGTCGCTTCGGTGTCACTGTTTGTCACCAGGTGAAATGTTTCCTGTGGGATGCAGAGTTTAGAGAGAAGGAAAAGCGGGTTCAGGTTGAGCCTCGGGGCGTGTAAATTAGTCCGGGCTTTTTTTAATTTTGATTTTCAGAGAAAATGGGGGGTTTGCTTTGAGGGTGGCAGCATTGACCCCTGAGATGAGCTCAACTCTGAGCAATGCCTTTGAAAGTCACTTCCAGGGGGTTTTTCAGGTTAAAAAAAAGTTTCCACCTTCTGAAGGAAACATTAACATCCGTGTTTAAATTGCTAAAAGTTTTGGGGACATTGCCTTTCTGGTGCTCCCCTAAATGCCACTTGCTGACTTTTCGGTTCCTCTTATTTTGAAAACAAATATTCAGCGTCATTTTTAAGGGCTCTAAGACTTTTGCGTCGTAAAACAGCCCTGCTGGGACTCCCCATCCCAGAGCTGGGAATCCCCTGGCACTACAAGACATGATATATTTAATTTATTAATTATTTCCCCCCCTTTTCTAAACTCTGGGCAACTTCTCTTTCTGCTGTTTGCAAGAGAAGAGCGAAAGCAAGAGGGTCCCAGATCTTCCTGGGGAAGCAACAACCAGAAGTTTATGTATTTATCGAGTTATTTTCTACCCTGGAACAGTTATTTTTTAATATTTTTATATTTTTGGTTAAAGGTGAAAAGTCGTTTCACATGTGACACGAGGGAGGGATAAATCTGAAACCCTTCACACTTGTTCCAGTGATGGGTTACGTGGTGGAGGAACAGCTTTAGTTCAAATACAATAATTATTTATAGGATAGAAAATGTGCTAATTGTTTACAAGAAATCTAATTAAATAATGGTTGGATGTGCTAGCAGGTGAAAAAGAATTTAAAGGCTTTTTGTAAAAAAACCACCAAAAACCCAAATCAGAAATTTAGTTTCAAAACTGTCCTATTAATATTTATAATTATTATTATAAGAATATTAATGTTATTATTGCTATTAATAATTATAATAATAATACCTCCGTATTTAATCCTTATGATTACAAATATAGGACCCGCTTTTAGATACACCAAAATAAAAAGTAAATAATAAACCCAATGAAATTTCCATTAGCAGATCGAATGTAAAGCTGAAACGACACAAATCATTTATTCCTTCCCAGCATTTCCAGCGGTAACTTGACAAACTGCCGGTTCACAAGGTGAACACGTATTTTATTATTTTATTTCTATTATTTTTATTTCTATTTCTATTATTTTCTAGAGTCCCAACTTTTTTTTTGGGGGGTTGCAGTTCGGACACGAACTCAAGGGGGGATGGATGGAACCGGGGCAGGAAGGACCTGCCGGGACCTCCGTCTGTAATTGGATAAAACCCGTGAGTTTTATAAAATAATAATTTTAAAAGCCCCGTTTTCCATTTCCCAGCCCTTCAAACCTCTTTTTTTTTCTTTCGTGACGGGGTTTTTTGCTGTTCTCCCAGCAAAAAAAAAGAAAAAGGAGAAGTGAAGGGGAACCTGTGGAGTCCCGCCGGGATTCTCCACGCAGGGATTTCTTCGGGAATTGCCCCAAACCAGCCCCGTTTTCTCAGTGCAAACCACACCAAAATCCCCTCCCTGCTCGCTGCAACTTATTTACGATTAGCCCAAAATTTACTAGAGATGACAGACTGAAAGGTGAGGGGAGGGGGGGGAAGCAATTCAATTAATTTGTAATCTCGTATTTCATTAGAAAATGCAAGAATAATGATCGCGTCCATCAGGCGGGTGGGGGGAGGGAGAAAAAAAAAATCATAAANACCCAATGAAATTTCCATTAGCAGATCGAATGTAAAGCTGAAACGACACAAATCATTTATTCCTTCCCAGCATTTCCAGCGGTAACTTGACAAACTGCCGGTTCACAAGGTGAACACGTATTTTATTATTTTATTTCTATTATTTTTATTTCTATTTCTATTATTTTCTAGAGTCCCAACTTTTTTTTTGGGGGGTTGCAGTTCGGACACGAACTCAAGGGGGGATGGATGGAACCGGGGCAGGAAGGACCTGCCGGGACCTCCGGCTATAATTGGATAAAACCCGTGAGTTTTATAAAATAATAATTTTAAAGCCCCGTTTTCCATTTCCCAGCCCTTCAAACCTCTTTTTTTTTCTTTCGTGACGGGGTTTTTTGCTGTTCTCCCAGCAAAAAAAAAGAAAAAGGAGAAGTGAAGGGGAACCTGTGGAGTCCCGCCGGGATTCTCCACGCAGGGTTTTCTTCGGGAATTGCCCCAAACCAGCCCCGTTTTCTCAGTGCAAACCACACCAAAATCCCCTCCCTGCTCGCTGCAACTTATTTACGATTAGCCCAAAATTTACTAGAGATGACAGACTGAAAGGTGGGGGGAGGGGGGGGGAAGCAATTCAATTAATTTGTAATCTCGCATTTCATTAGAAAATGCAAGAATAATGATCGCGTCCAGCAGGCGGGTGGGGGGAGGGAATAAAAAAAATCATAAATGGAGATTTCCCCGTTCCAAATCAGATTATAAAATAAGCTTTTCAAAATTAAATTAGTTGATGCGCACTTGGTCGGAGTAACCCCAGATTACGAGAAAGATAAACACAATAAATAGAAAAAACCAAAGGGCACGAAAGTTG
>WEKX01023422.1:56134-91200 GCA_013390025.1 Pitta sordida
GGGACAGAGCCGGGGATGGAGGGACAGAGCCGGAATTGGGGGGACAGAGCCGGGTTTGAGGGGACAGAGCCGGGGATGGAGGGACAGACCGGAGATGAGGGGACAGAGTCGGGGATTCAGGGGTACAACCCGTTCGCGATAGGGCAAATAATTCGATTGCAAACAGGGTTCTGGCGGCAGCGAAAAGATCCGCAGGAACTGAGTTATTTTAACCCGGGTTAAACCCAAAAAGTGCAGAAAAGGGACATTTGAGAAGGGGCAGCGCCGGACCTCGGGCTCAAAGCGCGGAGCCCGATTGCCCTGGCCCGGCTCGCCGTCCTCCCTTTAAAAAATTCATTGGCATGACTCTTTTCCTTATTTTTTTTTTTAAATCTTTAATTTATTTCCCACGGAGAAAGCTCCTCGTGCCGTCCCGGGTGGGATTCGCTGCCCCCCTGAGCCCCCCCCGGCGCTGGTCAGGACCGAGCGCTGCCACCCGCGAGTGGGGACGTGGGAAAAGTCACCAGTTCTCCCCAGTTCTGCCCAGTCCTTCCCCGCCAAACTCCAGCTTCGTTTTCTGCCTTTTCTCCATTTTCCATCCCGGCAAAAAAAAAAATAAAAAAATCCCCCAAACCCAACTTTGTTTAAATTGATCGGATATTATAATTTATTTTTTTTTTTTCGCCCTCTAAAAATCGTTGAAGTCGAATTTTCTCCCCTAAAAGGCAGGAGGGGAAGTCTGGGGGAATATCGTGTGTTTCTGGGTCTACTCCCAGCTCGGTGCCGGAGGAAGTGTGAAATCTCGCCTGCCACACGCTCAGACAAAGCCGTCTTGTTACTCGGGATTTGTCGGGTCAAGCAGGATCCCCTTTTAAGCCAGTTACTAAATGTAATTCTCTCACTTCGCCTCTTAATTTAACAAACGGGAAAAAAAAAAAAAAAAAAGCCCAACTTTTCTGCTGGGGCATAAATCGCGATGATCATTTACGCCTAGAAATTAAATAAAAACCCCAAACAGGAGGGGGATTTTAACCGCGTTATTATTCCGTTAATATTTGTTAATTTACAGAATGAACGACACTCGAGAAATGTTTGAATGGAGTAAAATGCCCGGCGCTTAATTAGAAATTGTTCGAATAAAATATTGTATTTTCAAATAAAAAATTTTAAACGTGGGCATCAAAAAAGAAATTCTTAACAAGGCTTTTACGGGGTCCTTAGCTGGTGGGAACCAATTTAGCTCCTTTGTGTAGCATCATCCGCGGGTATTTCCTATTATTCTTAGGAATTTGGATTGATTCTTTATTGCGAACTAAACATTTTCTTAGTGCCTCTGTTTTGATCCTTGGGGGGGAAAAAAATTGCAAAAAAACCTCAATGGAAAAGTATCAAAACAGGAGTTTGTGTTTGGGGACTCATCCCAGGTGTGTGGCTGAACAGGAGTTTTTAAACACGGGTCAATCCCGCTCAGAAGGAGTTTTAATTGCAAAACAATCCTTGATGCTGTTGGATGCGAAAGTTTCATCAGTTCTGGAGCTGGGTGAGGTTTTCAGAGCACGATTAAAGCAAAGGGATAACAAGCGTGGGGAGTTTCCGTATTTTAAAGATAAATAGAGTTGTGTCTTTCACTGTCTAAGCTCCGCAGTGCTGCAAAGCGGCTCCAGCAGTGGAGCTTCACATCCCAAACACTTTTGTCTCTCAGTAAGATGAGAAAAATAAAATATTTAAAACAACCAGAAATCATCTTTAAAAAATTCAAGTACTCCTGGGGGTCCAACTGGATCTTTGCTCCAACCGCAAGCTGCCCAGGGCAAGAAAAATGTATGTTTTTTATCACCCTCCCCGGTGCCCTGGAGGCCTTTGGAAGGGACGGGTGACTTTGGAGGGCTGGGTGCCCACAGCAGGGCAGCGTGGTGGGCAGGAAGGCTGCAGGTCCCTCAGAGCAGAGCTTGGCTGCCCTCTGATCCACAGGCATTTCAATCACATTTTAGGCCACTCTCCTGATGTCTCACAGCTCGTTGGATTTTACCACCACCAAGAGTTTCAGCAGGCTTTGGGTAGAGGATGGTGCCTTCCAGCTGCCTCTGGATACTGGTTTCACCTGGCACAGAGGGTTGAGGGCACCAACGCTGTCCTTGGCACCGCAGAGGATGCTGTTAAAAATCTCCCTGGCTGGGCGCAACAGCGAGGCAGAAGGATAATTAATGTATTTATTTCATTTTTTCACATGGAAGGTGGAGGTGCCCGTCAAAGCCAACCCTGCTCCCCCCTTGCCCGCCTGGATCCCCCACCCTTGCGCGTGGTGCCAGCGCCCAGCTTTGTGCGCGGCTCTCTCCAGCCCCGCTCGGCCTTTTGTCAGCCCCCTTTTCTGTGTCAATCACCCGCCTTTTGTCAGGTCCCAGACATGTTGTGTCCACACACACACACACAAATATCCCTGTGCAGAGCGTGGGGAAAGGCGACGCACATTCAGATCACGCCCCGCGCCCTCCCGCGCCCGGGCACACGCGCCCGGCGGGCACACGCGGGTTAAACAGGCACCCTGTCCCCCTCCATGAAGGGGTTGGCATTGGGATTTGGGGGTGGCTGCAGAGGGAAGGGCAAGGGCGTGAGTTCTCCAGGGCGTCTGTCTGTCCTGCGGGATGGACCCGGGAGTTGCTGATGCTTCTCTCCCTCACTATGAATTTTCCTCCCCTGTCGCTTTTCTCCATCCTTTGCTCAAAGTTGGGTTTTTTCCCAGTTTTTCGCCCCATGTTTCTCAAGCACGGGCTGACACTTGATCAATTCCTCAGACTGATCCTGGGAAATGTCTGTTTTACTGGTTTGAGTGCTGTTTTCATGAGACTGTGCAGGCGACAGAGAAACCACAGCTGAGGCTGTGAACAACCTCCCCATGTCTCTTCCCGGGACTCCTGGGCTCCTCTCCCCCCTCAGCTGCCCGAGCCCTCAGCCCAGAAGTTGCTGCCTGGGCACCGACTTGCTCAGAGGGCGACTTTGGGCTAAACCCATCTCTTTATGGACTGTGGCAGTGCGGGGCAGGGGGCACGCACAGAGGGCTGGCAGCCCTGTCTCTTGGCTGCTGCTGCCATGGGGCCAGTGCCCAGTTCCTCACCACCCACCCCAGCACAGGGGAGGCTTCTGGCTGTGCCCACAGCGCTGCCACAACCCCAGGTCAGAGCGAGCCTGGCCAGGCCACTCTGTGTCCTCAATCACTCCGGCCTTGGTGGCACCCGCAGCCCACTCTGGTCCCCCCACGCTGGCAGAGGGGAGCGAGGGGTGAAGGACAGGCGGGGACACAACCCCAGACTCGGGCTCTGAAGAGCCGCCACAGCTGCCGCCTTCCCTGGGCATCGACAAAATGGCGTCGGGGGTGCTCCCAAATGGCGGCAGCGGGGCCGGCGGGGAAGGCGCCGGCGTGGTGCCAGGGCCGCGCCGAGGGCACAATGACTGGCACATAACGGCCCCTCGCCGTGGCGGTGCCAGCTGTAGCCCCCCTCCCTCCGCCTTGGCACGGGCAGGCGGCCCCTGCCATGGCGGCCTCTGAGGAGGATTAAGGCCGCAGTTGTGTCTCCCTCTTTCTTTCCCCCTCAGTGGCTGAGAACAGGAAACGTGAACCTATCTGAGACTAATTGACTTGCAAATTAATCGTTTGTCCCTGCGCCTGATAATTAGTGCTAACGATTTTTACACCCCCCCCCCCACCACCCCCCCCCACTTTTTTTGCTCCCTCCTCCTCCTCTTTATTTTAAAGGGGGCTGTTTTCCCTTTCTTCTCCTTTCCCTGTTTTTATCCACCCTCGCCCCAGTTCGTCCCCCAGCATCCCCATCTGCCCCCGCCGCGGGGTGGGGATGGCACCGGGGTTGGGGCGAAGGGGCCTGGCAGAGCGGCCGCCCCGCTCCGGCACCCACAGCTGCTGGTTCTCTTCCCACGCCTCGGTGCCAACCTCCACGTCTGCCCCGCCAAGGGACAATGGATGGGGCTGGGAGAAGGGGGTCAGGGCTTTGGGGTGCTGCAGAAAAGGCTGGGAAACGAGGGACTGGCGCTTTGAGACGCGGCATCGCTTTGGAGGCGGCTGCAGCTTGAACCCGCCTTACCAAATTTCTCAAATACCCAGGAAAAAACAACCCAACCAACCAAAAGACCCAACCACAAAAATCAGTTCAAAAGGAAGCGAAGGTTGGGTTGTTTGGGGTATTATTTTTTTCTCCAGCCTTCTCCCTTCCTTTGGCTGTATTCCAGGGATACATCTCATTTTTATGAGTCGGAAGAGGTGTTTCTCTCCTGGAGGAAGGCAGCTCGATGTGGATATTAGAGGCTGGGGGTTGAAATCACTGGTGGTGTGGCTTTGTGCAGAAGCATCACCTGAAGCCGGGTGCTGCTGTGCTGTAGCTGGAGCACGGAAGTTAATGTGGGCAAAGGGGAAAACGTGGGTTTGTGGTCAGTTTTGTTCTTTTGAGATATCTGAGTGCAGCTCAACAGGACTTTTGTGTGTCAGAGCCTGGAAGCAGCTCAGGTTGATAGGAGACGTTCAGTTTGTTGGTGACATGTCAACACGAAAAAGCAATTTTGTTGTCATTGACGTATTTTATAGGAATGTCTCCTCGTCAGCAGCAGAACAACCCCAGTAATATGTTATTCCAATGCACTGGCAACACAACATACCATAAAGTACCTTAGTTGTTTCATTTCAGTAAACTTCTGCCGTGTATCATATCGCCAGTGAGACTGCACTGCTCAAATAATTGAAAATCCTGCACGTAATTACCACGTTTCAGTGCAATTCAAACCAAAACACTTCAGTGCTCCTGCACAGGAATTCTGTGAGAAATTCCACATGGCAAATCTGATTTGTGTTTTCTCTTCCCTGTTTGTGAGAAGGAAAAGGTGGTGTTTGAATGGAATGCGTTGAGCTGGATATGTTGATCTCCCCTTTTATCCCTGGCTCGGTGGGGTTTGCATCCTGCCAGTGCCAGGCGAGGTAAAACATCCCGTCTGTGCCCACGCTCAGGCTCCTGACTATCCCCTGCCCTGTGGCAGAGCCAGGATTTGTCCTCCCTCCCCATTCCTGACCCCGAGTCAGACTGCAGGCGGGACCCCTGTGTCCAGCCGACCCGGCAGTCCCCTCCAGCCACAACCCAGTCCCCTCCAGCGCTTCTTCCTCTGGTGCCCAACCGTTGATAATTAAAGGGATCCTTTTCTTTGCAAATGCTCTTGGTGCCTGACACCATTTGTCAGCCATACCCCCTCTGTAATCCTATTTTTGCCCCCCCTCCATCCCCTGCTTTGTGTCCAGGGCTCTCTTCTCCTCTCGTTTCGCATCTCCTGCTGCTCGTGCACCGCTGGTCCCCCTTCCCTTGTAGCTGGGAGTCTATAAACCGCTGGCAGTCTCTGCGCTCATGAACTCGGTCTGTTTGGTTTGACCAGAGTTAATTGCGCACAAACTCGGGCCTGTCGGCACACAGGGGCTCTTTGTTCCCGCAAGAATCACTCGCCCTCCGAGGTCGCCGTGGCCGCGACCTGCTGTCCCCGAGGGTCGCCCCGCCGACATGCACTGTCAGCTTGATCCCTGCGCCGTGCCGAGGGTGGGATGGGGCAGGTTGCTGGGGGGAGAAAGCCAGAACAGGGAGCCGAGGCGTTGGTGGAGCCTTTGGGGTCAGGCTTATCGAAGTAATGGGATGATTAGCAAGGATTGCTGAGCTCTAGAGCTGGGGAGGGGGAGAGAGGGTGAAAGAGATGTTTAGGGGTGGATTAACCCCAGTCACATCTGTACAAGAGGTTTCCCAGATTAAACACGGGCTCGGTGGTCTCTAAATGCACCCCTTTGGCCAGGCTGCTCCAGCAGAGCAGCTCTGGAGTTAGAGCTCTGCTTCTTGTGGTTAGGACTGGACTTCCACAACAACTCAATTCCTGCTCGTTCTCCCAGGGCCCACATCCTTTAAACTTCCCTGAATGAGAATCCCTAGGGCCGGGTCAACCTGGGTACTTTGTTCCTGTTAAATTTTCCATAGCGCTCGGAAGAATCCAGTGAACTTTTATGGGGCTTGTGGTCCTTCCAAGAGTTTTTGTGTGGCGGTCCCACCTGCACAGCACTGGCACTGTGGAGGGAGAGGCTGCACTGGGCATGGCTGTGATGCGCCTGGCACTCCAGGGCAGCAGAGCCCCTGGAATCCTGGGTGGAATTGGACGCTGCTCAGAGCCAAGAACAAGCCAGGGCAAGTCACTTCGCTCTCCTGCTGGCTCAGCTTTGCAGGAGGACAGGGGGTGTTTGCTGATGGGTGCTGGCAGGGTCCTACACAAGGAACTCTGATCCTGGTGAGGGATGGCGTTGAGGGTGAGGGATGGCATTGAGGGTGAGGGATGGCATTGAGGGTGAGGGATGGTGTTGAGGGTGAGGGATGGCGTTGAGGGTGAGGGATGGCGTTGAGGGTGAGGGATGGCACTGAGGGTGAGGGATGGCATTGAGGGCGAGGGATGGCACTGAGGGTGAGGGATGGCATTGAGGGTGAGGGATGGCGTTGAGGACTCGGTGGCCCCCGGGCAGGATTGAGATCTTCCTTCAAACCCCTTCTGACCTGCTTCCCCACCCAACCATATCCTTCCCTGCTGCTGCTGCTGAGGAAGTCAGTCCCTTTCCTCTTCAGCATCCTTTGGGCCCCATCTGAGTGTGACCAAGAGATGAGTTACAACTGGTTTTAGAGTGTGAGGATAACTGGCAGCAGCAGTGGGAACAAAGCCCTTCCAAGCCCTCCAGAGTGGCAGAGGGCCCTGGGTGCCCATCAGTGCTGGAGAGAATGTTCCCACTGACCGTCTCCTCCTTGTGCAGGTGGGAAGTGCCCCAGAGGTGGGCAGCCCTGCGCAGACCCCTCTGTGATGGGTGGGCTGGCGAGACTCTGCCTCGAGGCGGTTTCCCAATCCTGCGCACCTGGTACTCTGTCAATGCAGCCACTTGGCTAAATGTGGGTCATTGTAGGAGGGTGCAGCCACTCGAGCAAACAAGCCTCAATTGCCCACTGATTGGGGTGGCTGAGAGCGCCATCACTGAAATTTCTGAGGGGGGAGGCATTAATAATCCCCATTCTGTCTCTGCAGCCCTTGCCCCCTTGTTATTTGCCTCTTTGTGTCTTAATTTGGCCCATTATTATTATTTTATAAAAGGGCCTTTTCTCCACCCCCTCCCTCTTGAAGACACTCCTTAGACCGATGGGAAAATGGCAAGGAATAATTATGAAAAACATCAGTGGAGAGAGGGCCATCTGAGAGGGATTAAAGGATTACAATTAAAACTCATTTTAGGGAGGTGATGTGACATTAGCGTTTTCATTCTTCCCCCCCCCCCTCCACACTCCCCCTTCCCCAAACACCCTCCAGGATATCTGGGTCTAAGTTGATTAAATGACAAACTCCAGCTCAGAGGGAAGCAACAACAAATTAAAAAAAAACTGAGTAAAATGAAAAACAACAACCCAAAAATGATTTACAAAATGAAGTGAAAACGAGGTCACTGAGAATTACTGAAAGTCTGGCGGCAGCTGGAACGGTGTGGACGAAGCACCTGCTGCTAATAGCAGGTTTGTGCTGGTGGAAGCATCTCCCTGCTGCCTGTTCCAGCAGCAGGTGAAGACGTCTGAGGTTTTTCCTCCAGGATATGAGCTGAGTGTTAACTGGGCAGTGACAAGGACTGCTCTTGGCAGGGTTGGCGCTGCCCGTTGGGTTTGCCAGGCTTGTCCTCCACAAGGTGATGCTGGGCTTTGCTTTGGGAGCTGAAGGTTGAGGCAGAGCTCACTGAGCTCACCCCCCAGATCTCCGAGGATCTGGAGAGTCCAGCCCAGGAGATGCCCCTGCACCAAGGCAGTGCTGGGACATCAGGGTCCTTGTGTCCCTTCCTGGCGTGGCTGTGTGGCCCATTTTCTCAGCTCTTTTTTGCAGCTCCTACAAGTGACTGGAGCCAACCAGCCCCTGCCCTGCGTGGCTTCAGGAGATTCCACTCGGACTCGGACAAAGTGGAAGGTGATGCCTGTGGCGTGGACACCTTCCCTCTCTTGTCCTCGTCCCTCGGGATGCCCCTTCCACCTCTGCCACAGAGAATCCTGATGAGTCACCCGAGGATGGGAACTGTTTATGGCAGTGTGGAAATTAAGTGTCATTGTAAATGAGGAGCCTTGGGAAAGGCAACACGCTTGGAGTGGGAGCTGTGGGGATCTGACACTTGTGAATGGAAACACAGGCTGAGCTGGGACTTTATTGGGTTGAGGAAAGCAAATTCTAACATGATTGATGCAATTTCAGCAGACTGTTATGAAGCCTGGAATGAGGGATGTCTGTAAAATCAAATGATGTTTGTAAATCAAATGATTCAGATGATGAGGACACCTAAACCAATGCTGTTCAAAAGCAGTGGGTGACCTGAAGTTGTGGATGCAGATGTGTGGCTGATGCGCTGCAGTTCACTGTGCTTGGGAAGTTTGGGCTGTCGGTATCTGCTCTGTACGGTCCTGACAGCCACCGTGGGACTGAGCACATGTCCTGCCCTGATTTTACCGTACAAACTCAGTCTCCAAAGCCTGCAAAGCTCATGGCCGGGGAATGCCTTCCCTCCAACACGTGTGTCTCGGCAGTGCACACGGCTTTGGGTGTGCAGGTCAGGGGCAGAGAGGAGCTTCTCCCTCCTGCATCCTCCTGTTCCTCCTGCCCCAAGGGTCACGCTCAAACCCAGCCTCTCCTCTCCCCCTTCCATCCTGCAGCCTGGCATAGCCGGGCATCTCATCACGTGGCCGTGCACGTGGGCGCTCATGTGAGGTGCCATATCATGTCTCATATTGGGAGGCAGGGAGAGCTGCAAAAGCTTAACGGAAGGGAAACTCCCCCTCCTCCACTCCCCCCCCCCCAGATCCAGCCTATTTTCTTTCCTCTCCTTTTGTTTCTGATTTCCGGAACTATGCGGCAAAGCGAAGCGTGGGGAGAAGAGGCTGAGGAGAGCTGGCATCTGGCAGGGAAAAGAACAAAATAGCAGAGCAGGGTTTTGCTGGGCAGGGATGGGGAAGGCAGGCAGCTCCTCGTCGGCAGCCACTGCCCAGGAGATGAGCGAGCCCTGGGAACATTCAGGGCCTGATCCCAGGCAGGTATAAACTGGCACAAAGATTGTTGGTAACGGCAGCAGAGGGGTCAGCCCTCTGCTCATGGGCATCCTCCTTACTCACTCCATTCACAGCATCTGCTGCTTGATCTCCCTCCTGCAGCAAACTCCATCCCCCCCATCCCTGAGCGTGCCCAGGCGTCTGTCCCAGCAGTGAATTCCCGAAGGACACACACTGCACCTCCTCAAGAGGCTGGTAAGTGGTGATTTGGCCTCAAAAAGAGAGGAGGTCAAGGTGGAGGCTGTTCTTCCGTGGCCTTTTCTCCGAGGCTGGAATGATCAGCACGGCGCAGTTCATCCTGCGATGTCCCTTTTACAGTCAGGGCTGGGAGATGCCTGAATATATTTTATTCCTGGTTTTGATTCTGTCCCGGCCTGTGCAGAAAGAGGTCTTTGCATACAGGCCCAATGTTAATTAGGTAAATTAATTAGGACCAAGATGCAGTGTTTTCCCCCTGAGGAGGAAATACAGTAAACTCCATTTTTGTGAGTTGTTTATTCAGCCAGGGGGGTCGAAGGAGAATAGCCGTGTCAAAGAAGCTGCCATTTTCAAGGTCCTTGTGTCCCTTCTGCGCCGCCCTAGAAAGGGAACAAAACTCTGTTGACAGCAAAATCTCAGCAGGAGCTCCTGGGCTGAGGGGCACAGGGAAGAGAAGTGGAAAGGGTGCCAGGTTTCCGAGCGCCTGGAGGGAACAGCCTTTGGTCTCCGGCATTTTCAATGGGCCGGGGAAAGCAAATCAGCCCTTTCAAGGCCAATCACACAGTTCTGGAAGGCACACACTGGAGACAATGCGTCCTTGGCAGCGGGGCAGAGGGAAAGGGACTGTGTGGCCATGGCAGGGGTGAGGGCAGGAGAGCTACCGGGGAGCTGAGAGCTGCTGGGGACCAAGAGCTGCTGACTGCACTCCTGCTCCATCCTTCCATCCATCCATCCATCCATCCATCCATCCATCCATCCATCCATCCATCCATCCATCCATCCTTCCATTCATCCACCCATCCATCCACCCACCCACCCATCCATCCCATCCCACCTCCTCAGACCCCTGTGCTGGGCATCACTGGCACATCAGGAACAGCCCAAGGAGGCTGTTGGGGTGGGGCAGACGGGGCACCCCCACATCGTTCTCTGTATTTTGTGTGGTCTCTCCTCTCTCTGCCACTAAGGTCATGGCTGGTGTGGCAAAGAAGCACTTTGCAGACCCGTGACCTTCCTCTCGCCCTGGCCTTTGGTTTCACAGCTTTTAATTCATCCCACCCTGAGAGCCTGTGACCAGGAGAGGCTGATCCCACTCAGTTCAGGGTCTTTCCTGGCATGGCGTGTTCATGGGTGGATGGATGTGCAGTGGGATGGGTGCATGGCTGTGTCTCCTGGACAGGGGTACAGCTGGGTTTGCAGGCTCCTTGGCAGCCTCTCCCAGCCCAGCGCTCTGCCCACAGCACCATCTCCTGTCGGCATCGCTCCCGCTTGCAGGGGAAGTGCATCCTGGGAATTTCCTTCCCCAGTGCCAGAATACCTTCACCCCAAGTCCGATTGTGGGGGATGATCCTCCGTCATCATATTTAACCCCCCTCCCCATCCCTGACCAAAGCCAGGATGAAAGCAGCGGGTTTTTTTTTCCCTCTTTCTTTCTTTCATTCTTTCTTCTTCTTCTTCTTTTTTTTTTTTTTTTTTTTAATGGCGTTTCATTAGCCTCCAAATCAGACAGGCGAAACAATAGTGTTCTGTCAGCGATGGGCTTTCGTGCTGATTTCATCTCCTCTCTCATCCGTATGCAAACCAGCCTCCAGCAGGCTTTGGTCATGCCATGGAAACCGAGGTGCAGGCCCGGAATGGGGGTTCTCGGAGTGAGAAATCTCCTGTTTGCTTTTTCCCATTTGCATAATGCAACTTTTCTTCCCCCCAGACACTGAGGCGCTTTGTTTATAGAGAGCTGAAGAGAAAAGGGGGATGCTGGGGACAGAGGAGGGACCGAGGGGAGGGGGGAAGTGCCCGGTGGGAGTGGGGAAGAGGAGGGCAGCACTCGCAAAAGAAGGACACGCAGAGAAAAGCGCCAGGCGACTGGAAGGGAATATATATGAGGATGGGGACTGGGAAATGGGGCTGGGCCAGTTCCCCGTGATCCTGGGACCCATGCGCTCCTTTGGCCTCTCTCTGCCAGCCGAAGGGTGTCGGGGGGACTTGGCGTGGCTGAGGATCCAGCTGGGAGCCTGGATCCGCGCTGAATTAAAGCCGGTTGTCATGATAATGCCCCCCAGAGGAAGCAGGAGCCTTTTCAAGCCCTGCATGAAATACCTCAAAGGGTTTTGTGCGAGAAACCGCTCAGATCCTCGACTGGTGGAAAGCGAAGGCTGTTTGGGGGAAGAGTGACCCGCAGGGCACATGGTGAGGAGGTGGCTAAGTGACAGCCACCAGAGCGTGAGGGGCTGGTTGTCCTGGGAGGTGAGGAGAGAAACTGGGCGGGGGGGGGAGGTGGGAATAAAATCACCCCAGATTTATTCACAAGGGTGTGTGGGACTGGGAGGGAAGGAACAACACAAAATCGTGGTCCCTTTCTCTCCCTTGAAACGTGATATGCTTTAAAGTGGCACAGGGAGGGTGAAGGGATCACATATCAGTGATCCCAGCCCCACCAGTACCCCCAGTTTGCTGGAGTCACTGGAGGCAAGTTACCCCCCACCTCATACCTCTCTCTGCCAAGTGATGATGTGCTGCTCCTTTGCAAATCAGTTTGAAGTCTATTAATGGCAAGGGCAAGGGGCTGCTCTTATGAGTTGCATCATCTCCAGTGGCTGTACCTCCCAAAACCAAACCTGGTTCCCGCTGGCTCCGTCCCGGGCACCAGGGTGTGATTTGTGAATTGGATGGATGCACGATTAATAGTAATAATAACAATAACAGCAATGAAATGTATTAATCAGCGACGGATGACAGACATGAAACCTGCAATTAGAAGTATTTTAGGATATGTAAAAATCCCTGTAAGTGATTTGCAAATGAAGTGCAGACAGCAGAGCAGGCTGCACTGGGGATATTTTTGGGTTTTGCCTCAATATGGGACTGCTCTGGTTTTAAGGTGCTTCAGTGCGAGTTGGATGTTCAGACACGTGTTCCTGAGGGAAGGGCTCTTGTTGCCACAGCAGAACGTGTGATTGATGGCCCAAAGTGTGGGATGCTCCACCAGAGCAAAGTCCTGCAGGGCAAGGACAACAGAACTCCAGGCAGGAGCCTGAGGGATCCACAGGGTCCTGTTTGCACGTGGAAATCACAGGAATTTAGGCAGGAATTGGTTCAAACCTCACTTGTGCCGTTTTCACTTCAGGGCTCTGGTGGCACAAGGGGATCAGACATTACCCCAACCCCGCTAAAGAGCAGCTGGGATTCACCTTGAATAGTCTACAGAATGTGAAATATTAAATCCCTACCTGTGGGAAGGAAAACCCTGCAGTCTAATCCCAGCATCTGGCATTCTGGGATAGGAGGAAAAGTGGAGGGAAAACATTCGTGCTTTGGAGGATTCTGCTGTAACTCCACGAAGCCCCTTTAGCCAGCACGTACACCCACCTGGACACCCCTCTCAGGTGCACTGGTACCTCCATGTAACACAGCTCTAAGTCACTGGTGTGCCACATGGAGCAGCTGGGATGCTGCTCATGCTCTGTCAAAGGGATGGGGATTTTGAAGCGGCTGATTTGGGGCTTTTCCTCATTGTTTTCAGTCTGGTTTCTGCAGGAAATGGGTTTTCTGGTACCACAGAGTGGATCTGTCATTTCTTACCTCTCTCCCAGGAACTTCTGAAATAGGACAGCTTCACCTCCATTTGGCTCAATGTTGGTTTTTCAACCCCCATTGGTGGGAACTGCTCTGGGGCTTCAGTTACATTTATTTTTCAGAAGCTCATTTCTGCTATTGGCTCCAGGAAGCAGTTTTTTACTTCAGGACAAGACTTGAGAAGGGCCATGACCCTTCCCTTTGGAGAGAGGAGGAGAGGGGTCTGTGTGGTGGGGGCTTGCCAGGGTGCAAACTGCAAATTTCTCAACGAGCTCTGCAGTTACCAAAGCACCCAGAACATTCCAGCCCAAGGGGACTTCAGCCCAAACAGCGTTTCTGAAGGAGCCTGTCTCATACATCTCTGCTTCTGCCTGTGTGGATTCAGGCTGTCCAAAACCCATCGTGGTGGCCTTTGGGCAGTGACATTGCGGGAAAGGAAGGAGCAGGGTATGATTAAATCATGATTTGGGTGTAAACTGGTTGGGAGGTGGCCCATGGCCAGACAGGAGCGGGGGCAGCAGGTCGGTCGCTGCTGGAGCAGGAAGGGGACTTCCCTGCATCACTTCCACCTTCACCCTCCCACCCTCGGGCCTGCTGGTCATGCCAATTTGTCACCAAGCTGGGATTTCAATTAAACCCCCAAAGAAGGGGTCAGGGGTTATGCAAACACGTTGGTAAAGGCCACTCGCCTGGAGGGCTCTCCCGGGGCCGCTGGTGCTCGCCCCTCTCATTACACAATCCCCACTGACCCGGGCTGAGGCCGCTTTGTTCCCCGCGCTCCATTCAAGAGGCAGTTTGTCAATAAAATTGACCTCTCGGCTCTCGGGGGTGCTGCCACCTCCTCTTCCCCCCTTTCCCCACGGTCTGGCCAGAGCAGAGCTAACAGCCCCCCTGTGGTCTTCGTGCCCCTGGGCATGCCAAGGGTGAGGGCAGGGATGGGAACAGGGAGGCCACAGGGCCCTGCAGCAATCCCAGGAGCTTCTCTTCCCCATGGGGGGGTTTATTACCAATCTCTGCCCTTTGGGCTTTGGCACTTGAGGGCAGTTTCCAGCTGCACCCCTTGGAAACACCACTGCAAACACCGGGTTCTCATCATCCTCTCCAGACCTCGTGCTCCCTTCTGGGCTGTCTCTCTCACAGCCGCCTCCAGGAGCATCCCACGATGGTTTTCTGCTCCCCACCACCCTGGCTGGGTTGATGTAGGGACCTGGAGGTCTCCTCCCGCAGAACTGAGCCCTGTTTTCCCTCCCGGTTGCACAACCAACACCAATGCCCCCTCAGGGCAGCACCTCTCCCTAGAAAAGCCTCATGCCTGCTGCCACATCTACCCACTGTGGGCACGGTCCCACTTTTCATGGAGGTGTGAGGCTTCCTGGTGGGTTTGGGTGGTGGGACACAATCAGCCCCTGCTCCAGCCACTAATTGCACTGGGCAGTGTTGCAAATAAGCGAGTGCTTGAACCCACAAGCCTGAGGAGGCCATTTCAGCTGCAAGATAAATGGATATGGTGGAGCAAGTGGCAATTAGCGTGAGTAAAGAGCCCCTTAGTGACTGTCCCTTACATAACACCTTTGTTCAGGGCCCTTCACTTCATATTCAGTTTGTAAATAAACTTGACTCCCAATTTTACTGGGGCCTTTATTCCCCCTTTATTTTATTTTATCATCCTTTGAGCCGGGTGAAGAACGAGTCGATTGTTTGCCCGGGGGAGATGCGGCTCTCTGAGGCACAGCCTGGCCTGGCAGTGCCCGCTCGCCCCAAAACGGGCACTGGCAGCTGCCCACCCCAGAGCCACCCACGCAGCCACCACGCCAGTGATTTTAATTGCTCTGCCCCCGCCGACGGTGCCCGGGGCCTCATTACGCCGCTGGCGATGAATGGGGGCCTGAAAATGTGGCTCTGTAATTGCAGTGGGCAAGTGAAGGCAGTGGGGGCTGTCACTGGAGGGTGGCTTGGCACAGGGCATGAGCTCTGCCCCCAGAGTTTGGGGTCAGGGAGGGAGTCTGGGGGGCTCTGGATCAGTCCCAGTGTCTAATTCACGCTGCGTCCTCCCTGTCAGTGTCTCGCTGATGGGTCTGGGGAGGCTTTGTCTGTCTCCGTGGGGCTGGTGCCAGGCTGGCAGGGAGTGGAGGCTCCACAGCACTGGGGGGATGTGCCTTGGTAGGTTTGGGGTGCCCAGTCCCAGGCTTTGTGGTGAGCAGTGCTTGATGGTTCTCCTGCCTCCAATCTGCATGATCCAGTTTCTGCCCGGCCCTTTCCCAGAGGGCAGAAGCTGCTTGGAGACTCATCAAGGTGTTTAGTGCCTTGGGTGGTGCCTCTTCCTCCACCACCGTTGCTGCCCAGGCTCTGCCCTTGCTACTGGTCTCTCAGACCCGTGCTGGTGGTACTGGGCCGCACTGGGAAGTCGCTGGGCACTGCTCTTTGTTCGGTGCAGGGACGGTCGGGCCCCTGCTCCTCTCCCGAGCCTTCCCCTTCCCATCTGGTGCCCATTATTAGACGTGTGCACCAGCCTCGTCTGACAAGGAGCTTTACAGGTGTCGCAGGGATAACGATTCACACTCTAACGAAGGTGGGAAAGATGATTAGCTGGCTTTCTATCAAACATCACAAGGCATCAGCTGCTCCAGGGGGTTGGGAGGCAGTGGGGGCTGCGGATGTGTAAGGACATGTACGTCGGGAGCTCCGGGAGCCCAGGCTTTGCCCTGCTTCTAATTCCAATGGACTCCGGGCACTTCTTTGTGTGCCTTAGTTTCCCCAGCTGTAACAGAGGGAGGTTGTTATTGCTTTGACTTGTAAAACACCCTTCGAGCAGCTGATTGAGCTCCTGCATTAGCCCGAGGTGAATTAGGCAGGTCTCTTGGCAGCTGGGCTGTGCAGAGAGGGCAGAGGAGCTGTCAGAGCCGAGGCTCTCAGGGGATGGGGCTGGAGGGGGGGAAACATGAATTAAATGAACCTCCTGGACGCAGGCATGCGGTGCAGTGTGCCTGGAGCGTGTCCTGGAGGCTGTGAGAGTCCTGTGGTGCGGGGCAGTCCCTGGTGCCAGTGTGGCATGGGCAGGGCCTGCTCCATGTACATGTGTCTGAGCCCTGCCCTGCCAGCCTTGTGTCTACGGGGCCTTGGGCTTTTCCTGTTGATGTATTTTAAATAAAAGACTCGTTTAGCAGTCAGGTCCTGCCATCCCTGAGCCCGACAAGGGCTGACTCCACACCCGACCCCTGCGAGATGGCCGAATTTCTTCAGCTCTTTCCACGTATTAAATAATGTTGGAGAGAGAGAGATTAAAATGAGCATTTCTCAGCCGTCCTTTGCTCCGGTGCAGGGGAAAGCTGTGCTGGGAAGAGATGTAAATCTCCCCACTTCGGGCAGCGATCTGAGGGCGAGCCCTGCCTTGAAAGGCGATGGAGCAGAGACCTCCCCGCAGGGCTGGGGAAACTGAGGCACGAGGGGCCTCTGGCGCCCAAACCACCTCGGAAGCAGAAGAAGTGTGAAGGTGCGGGGCTCCCCCAAGCTCCTGGAGCCCCGTCGGGGCGCGATCATCACCCCGGCACCGCCGCGACCCGCCTGTCCCGGGACGGGCCCCCGGCGCCGTGGGCAGAGCCGGCGCTGCCTCTCCCCGAGCTCACGGGGCCGGCGGGATTATCTGCTTAGCTGCACCATCTGTTCCTCAAACTGCCATCATTATGTTCAACTTGGGAAGAAAACGGCCCCTACAGAGAAGCAATTTGTTCGCTGACTAAACCTTTCAGGCTTCTCGCCGTCCCGGCTCCCCTCGCCGCCGCTCGGCGGCTCCTGCGCAAAGGCCGGTTTAACCAACCTGCGGGGACCGGGCGCTGCTGGACGGGCGTGGGGACAGCGCAGGGATCCCCTAATCCGATTACAAAACATAACAGCCTTTCAGAGGGGCCGGGGGCCGGGCGAGGGGAGGAGGAGGAGGGAGGTCCATTTCACACCCGACCCCGACGTCTGGGGGTCTCGCAATGATCTCACTGGAGGGGCTTTTCTTCCCGTCGCAGTGGGTTGCTTTTGAAATGTGCTGCGAGGCGATCAAAAAGGAGAAAGGGGCTGCCTGGGAAAGGGGAAGAGAGGGCTGGGAAGGAGGTGAGGTGGGAGGGGGTGAGCCCTGAACCCCACGGCCCGGCACTCCTTTGGTGAGGCACCAGGGCTCTCACACCCCACCTCTGCGACGTGGCACAGGGACATGGGCACAGGGACCTGCGCCCTGTGGGGCTGTGGCCCCTGCAGAAACGCTCACAGCCTGCGGTGGAAGCAGAAACGGAGCTGGTGACCCACTTCCCTGCGTTTTGTCGTGGAATTTCAGTGGCACCAAAGCATTTAATGTGCTGATTTCGCCAGTTTCCTCTAACGAACAAGGACAGTGGGAAAAGTGGAAGTGATGGTTTGACATAAAGCAAGGAGTTTTGATTTTTATTTCTGCTGTGTTTTAAAGTGATGTTTATGATCAGCAGCAACAAAAAGGGGTTTTTTTCATCCTTGGCGCAGGCAAAGAAAATTTGTGTTTTTCAACAGCGACAAGACAGTCCCACCTGTGGCCACTCTGCTTGGGCAGAAAAATATTTATCTCAAACTTCACTGCGCTGGCCCTGCATCCCCTGTCCCCTCTGGGGTGGGGGTGTGTCACCACAGCACGGGGTGGGGCTGTGGTCCCTTCCCCAGGGACGGCGCTGTCAGCTGGGGACACCTGCGCCTGCAGGAACCCCACATGGCGAGCTCCAGAGTCTGGCACAGGAGGTGTGAAAGTGTCTGGCAGCAGTCCCAGGCTCGCAGCAGGTGGGAGCACAAGGTCTCCCCCCACCAGGGACCCTTGGCACAGCCACCGTCACCCCTCTGGGTGCCCTCTGAGGCTGTGCCCCTGGGTTTGCTCAAGCTGCCACATTCCCAGGGTGCTCCGAGCTGCTCCCAGGCAGGTTTGGGCACTGCTGCCCACGCCGAGGCCAGGCAGGTGGGGTGAGGGCATCTCTGCAGGGAGACAGAGTTCTGGATGTCACTGAGGCTGCAGCCACTGGGGGAACATCCCTCTCCCAACAGGGCTGAGTGCTGGGGGGCACTTCCTTGCTTTAAGGAGAGAGGAGGATTTTCCTTTGCCCCCTGATGGAAGGTGGTGAGGGGGAAGGCAGCGGTCACCTCTGCGCTGGGTACCCCGATGTCACCCAGCTCTTGCCCCTGGGTGCTCTGTCTGTCCTGTCCTCCAGCAGCCAAGGCACCTCCTCGGGTGGGTGGGACAACACATGAAACCCGCCCCATAGCCATCAGTCTTTAGGATGCAGGAGGGGCTGGGAGGCTTTTCTTTTTTTGAATGACACCTGAAGGACACAGCCAGCAAAAGTGCCATGGGAATTCACTGTCAAACCCCAAAGCTACAAAACACCTATAGTTTTAATTGTTGCATGAAAAAGTGTCCATAGAAAGTCTTTGCTGCTTTTGTGTGCCCTTTTCCCAACAAAACCCCCTTTGTCCCTTCGGAGAACAGCAAAGGGGGAAACTGAGGAGTAGGGAGGGGAAGGAGCTGAGCCAGGCCTGGGTACCCTGAGGTGTCCCGTTGCTCCAACAACAAGCACTTGCATCACTGTAGCATCTCTTCACCCTGCACCTGACTGCTCCCAAAACTTTTGGGACCAGGAGCTGACTCCCGCACAGGGATCAGGCTGCTGGGATGTTCAGGTTGCCAGAAGTCAGCTGGCACTGGCAGTGACAGAGTTGAACCCGTGGTACAGGACCTCATCGGGGATTCGGGGTCATCACACCAAGGTGCTGGTGCTTGGCTCCTCTCCACTTGCCCTGGAGTCACATCCTTCCTTGGGCACCTGTGCCGAGGCAGAGACATGGGGAGGGACAGAAACGGGCCCTTCTCAGGGCAGATCAGGTCTGGAGGGGTGCAGGAGGAAATAGCCTCAAGTTGCAGGGAAGGTTTAAATGGGATATTGGGGACAATTCCTCCACTGAAAGGATTGTCCAGCCTTGGCACAGGCTGCCCAGGGCAGTGGTGGTGTCACCATGCCTGGAGGTATTTAAGAGACATGTGGATGTGGCACTTGGGGACATGGTTTAGTGGTGGCCTTGGCAGTGCTGGGAAATGCTTGGATTTCACGTTTGTAGAGGGCTTTTCTGTCCTAAAATCAGTCAGTGATTCTATGATTCCACGACTGAGGTCATTTACTGCAGCTCTCTTGCCCTAAATGCTGCTGCAAGAAGGTGTGTACGTGTGGGGGGGATCGATCTGAGACCCCTAACCCCCCCCTTCTTTTTTTTTTTTTTACCATAAACCCCCCCAACTTTACCTCCCAGAGGACCGTGTTTTCCAGGCACCGCGTGTCCGGGGGAGATCTCAGCACTCTGGTTTTCAGGACGGCTCCTGAGGATGCCGAGAGCGTCTGAGAGCCGCAGCCCGGGCTTCCCCTGACATCTAGTGGCAGCGCCGGGCCGGCCGGGGAGCACCGCGGGGAGCGCGGCCCCGGCACCGGAACGCGGCACCGGCACCGGAATGCGGCACCGACACCGGAATGCGGCACCGACACCGGAACGCGGCCCCGACACCGGAATGCGGCCCCGACACCGGAATGCGGCCCCGACACCGGAACGCGGCACCGACACCGGAATGCGGCACAGACACCGGAATGCGGCACCGGCACCGGAATGCGGCACAGACACCGGAATGCAGCACCGGCACCGGAATGCGGCACCGAGGGGAGCCTGGGGGGAGGGGGGGAGCCCCGGACCTGGGTGGGGAACATTGACCCCGAAAGGGAAATCCCGACCCGGTGGGGAAACCTGGCTCCGGGGGTCCCGGGGGGAGTCCTGGCCCCGAGGGGAAACACGAACCCAGGGGGGGAAACCGGGCCCCGAGGGGAGCCTGACCTCGGGGGTGTCCCTGACCCGGGGGGAGACACGGCCCCTGAGAGAGCCCCGGACTGGGGGAAGCTCTGGAGGAGCGGGGTCTCGAGGGGAGCAAGTCCTCATGAGCAGCCCCAGAGCCTCGTGGGAAGCCCTGGATCCGGTGGGTGAAACCCAGCCCCGAGGGGAGCAGGGCCCCAGGGGGAACCCTCAGCCACGGTCCTGAGGGAAGAAAGGCACCGAGAGGAGCCCCGACACCATGGGAGCCCCGACCCCACGGGGAGCCCTGTTCCATGGGGAGCTCAGCCTCGAGGGATCATGGCCCCGGGGGAGCCCTGGTCATGGGGGATGCCCGATCTCGGGTTTTGCCCCGAGCCGAGACACCGCTGGGCTCTGCCCATCCCGTCTGGTGAGGATGCTCTGCTGTGGGACTGCTCCTGCCCTCTGCCCCTCACACCCTCTGTCCGGTCACACCGGAGACAAAACTCACCCGTGAGGCAGCCCCCGAGCGTGGCGAGCAGCAGGGTGAGGGGCAGGGCACAGAGCTGGAAGAACGCCTGGTCAGCAGCCGACCGGCTGCCCTCGGCCACCAGTGGGAACACGAGCTCCAACCTGCAAGGCAGAGAAAGGGGACGAAGTTTGGGGCAGCCTGTCCTCCCCCTCTTGCTGCTCCAAGGGGGTGATGCAACAGAGGGTGTGTGAAGCACCACGGGTCTCAGGGGTTGTGGTGGCCGCAGTTTGATGCACCAAGTCACTGGCACCCCTGATCCTGGCCCTTCTCACCTGTCACCAAAAGTGTCAGCGGTGGCCAGCAGTGTCAGCAGGGTCCCCAGCAAGGCACCCAGTATCCCTGGCAGCCCATGGGTGTTGTGAACGCCGCATGTGTCCCCGATTTTCAGCCTGGAGCACAGGACAGGCTGGGGAGACCGTAAGGAAGAGCTGGTGTTGGGAGGGGGGTCAAGTTGCCCGGGGAGACTCCACTGCAGCTGCATGTTTGCAGGTTTGGGAGCTGCAAGTTGGGGATGCAGCTGCCCCCAAGGGCTGGTGGTCCCTTGACCTGGGACCGGTGTCCTCAGCTGTCCTGAGGCGACTCACCGTGAAGAATCTGAAGCCAAGCAGGGAGATCAGACCAGCCAGAAACCCCGCGATGAGGGCCCCGAAGGGGGTGACCAGCATCTCGCCAGCCATACCCATCACGGCCGCGCCAGCCAAGGTGGCATCCTGGATCTGAACCTGATGGAGAAGGATATAGTCAGGGGAATTGGCTCCGTGGAGGACATCAACGTGGGGCTGGGGGGTAGTTCACTTCCTCAGGGAACCCACGAAATCCTAATGGGCATTCCTTTTTGCCCTGGGTTTGTTCATGCTCAGTGTCCCTGTGGAACAGGATGTGGGCAGTGTGTGGGACTTGGGTTTGTCCCAGGAGAGCACCTACCATCCGTGGGATGGTCTCCTCATAGAGGACAGGAGAGAGGATGAAGGTGGCCATGGTACTCGCCACCAGTGAGAAGTAGGTGTTGAGCACTGCCCAAGTGTCGTGGACAGTGGTGGTTGAGGTAAAGCTGGGCCAGAAGATCCACAGGTAGATGGTTCCTGGAGAGAAGTAGAAAAGGCAGGTTTTGATGCTGGGGTTGATCCCTTGTGGGAAAGAAACTTCTTGCTGGCGCCGAGAGATGCAAGAGGCCACAGTGAGGGAGGCTCAGGTTGGATGTGAGGAAAAGGTTTTCTAGGAGAGAGTAGTGCACCCCCAAGAGAGGTTCTTGAGGAGGTGGAGGACCTCTGTCATTGATGGTTTGCAGGAATCTCCTGGTCAAAGCCACAGCCTCACTGTGGCTGATGTTGGTGATGGCCCTTCCACCACCAGCTCTGTGACTCTGGTCTTGCAGAATTCGAGCTCCATACCAACCACAGCAAAAACCTCCGGCTGCTGCCTCGTGTCCTGCTGCTCCTCCCTCTTCTTGTCCACGTGGGGCTGGTGTAGGATGCGTGAAACCATCAAGCCAAAATAAGCCCCGAAGACGTGGACAGTCAAGGAGCGCCCGCTGTCACTTACCTGGGGAGCACAGAAGAGCAGGTACAGGGGATGGAGGATTTGTCTCTACAGACAAGGATGTGACATGAGGAGCCCAAACCCACAGACAGCACCTTTCTGGTGACTCACCGCCATGAGACTGAGCAGGACGTACTCATTGAGAGAGCAGAGGATGACTTCCAGCAGGGCCAGCAGCAGCATCTGGACGGGGTTTACCCTGCCCAGAACGGCTCCCGTGGAGATCAGAACGGCTGCGGTGCAGAAGTCAGCACTGAACATGCTGGGAAGGAGAGGGAAGGTGTGGGAGCTGGGGAAATCAGGCTTGTGGGGAACACGTGGTGAGTCTGCAGCCCAGGCCCTGTGTCCCAACACTCCCAGAGGCCGAACAGACAGCCTGAGCCTCGTGATGTTGGTGACAAAGGGACAGCTGGGCTGGAGGGAGTGGGGCCAGCATGCCCACCTAAATGCCTGGCTGTAACCTTGTCAGTACTTACACAGCCCTTACTAATGTGATGCTCAAACAACCCTGATCCTATTTGTCCTCAGAATCCTCCTCCAAAGCAGAGCTGTGAGTTTTACAGAGGAGGGAGCCAGTGTGCCAGGGCTGGGCTGGGCTGAGCACGCCTGGGCAGCAGCAGCTCCCTCCTGCCTTACCTCCGAGCTCCCACGTAAATTTTGCCATTGAGGGAGAAGAACAGAAATCCCTGGATCACTATGGCCCACTGGATGGTAAGGGACATGATGAGGATGCTGGTGGCCACACTGCCCGGCCCGTAGCGGCCGAGGAATGCCACCAGGAGCCCAAAGCCAAGGAGCACTTGGAGGTGAACATCCCGGAAACCTGGTGGAGGAGAGGAAGAGAATGGGTCTGGAGTTGTTGAGGGTGGGCAGACACCTTCCTACCTGCTGATCCCCAAGGGGACCAAGACACCTCCTGCTCTAACAGGTTTTGAGTCGAAGGCTTCAGCCTCACTCCGTTCATGTGTCCCTGGAACGGTGGTGGATGTCCCTGGGAGATCTGTAGCACTGAATGTGAGCTGGTGACAGGTAAAGGTGCCCCTGCTTGATGTGGCCCAGTCACACCTTGCAGTGGCTCCTGGTCACCCCGTCTGCCACCACCCAGATATCTCACCACACTCACACGGGACACCCCGCAGCCCAAAAACCTCCTGGGGGGACCTGAGAACCTTCTGCCCCCACCAGACCAGTGTGAAGGTGGGTCTCAGATGTCAGAGCCCACTGAGACCCCACTGTTGTCCCTGACGTCCCACTTCATGGGACTAGGAGAGGGGAAGGATGAACAGAAAACCAGGACCAGTCTGGTACAGTTTGGTGGCAAACCAGAGGATGGGGGACCGGATTCTCAGGTGGGCTGAGTGGTTTTTGCAGCCTCGTGGCGACAGCTGCGACCCGTCCTTCCTGTGAGTCACTGCCTGGGTGGGGTCACACGGGCAGGTGGAACCGGGAAAACCTGCTGCCTGTCAGCTCCCTGCCCAGCAGCTCGGCTTGGCTCCCCTCCCTCCGCCAGGACATCCCGGAGGCTCCTTTCCCATCCCCTCTCAGAAAGCCAAGGTCAGCCACTCATCCCGCGGCTGGGATGAGTCCCACAGACAGGGAGCATCCTGTTGGGCACTGCAACAGCACCAAGGGAGCTGAACCCTCTGTGTAAGTGGCCTGGTGCAAATCCCTCACCCTGCACAGCCCAGCAGGTCTGTGGGAAGCTTTGCAGACCCCAAGGCACCAGGAGCAGCTGCTGAGCTCCCCACCAGGCATGGGAGGATGATCCCAGGTTTCTCGTTGCACCCAGTGATCCCCTTTGTGCTCCAGCTGCTGAAGCTCAAGTCCTAGACCCAAATATCCCTGGTTTGGGGCTGGATCTGTCTGGGAAACCCTTGCAGCACATCAGCTTTCCACCCACTGCCCGGCCCTTGGTGGGATGAGCCGATGCCCCAACCCAGCAGCTCAATGTTCCCTCTCTGCTTAACTCTGGAGTCCAGTCCAGAGCTGGATGCTGTGACAGGTCTGAGCACGGTGACATCTCATGCCACCCCCTCAGCAGCTCCTGGGCACCACAAGGCTGCTCTGCACCCACGGGCACGGGGGTACTCACGGGGGTACCGGAAACCTGAGTCCTGGTGTCTCCGGCTGCAGTTCAGCTGTGGGGAGCAGAGGCTGGAGCCGCTCTCTGGGCTGTACCGGACAAAGACGGCGAAGAGGAGGATGAGAAGGATTTGGAGGAGGAAGCACAGCCCAGAGAGCCGGAGCCTTGAGGCAGAGCTGTGCTCAGGCATGTCCTGGGGGGCAGCCAGGGCAGGGAAATCCCTGAAAAAAAAGGGGGGGGAACACGAGGAGAGCCACTCTGGGGCTGCAAACTCCGCCTGCCAGAGTGGCTGCCAGGTCTTGCCCTCAGTTCCCACGTGTAGAAGAGGCTGCTGGGAGCAGGATGGTGCTGCCAACACGGAAACTCCAGGCTGGCTCCCCCAGCACACCTCCCACACCCAGCTCTGCCGCACACCAGGTGGCTTGGGACACAGTTCCGGGAAGTGTGTGATGTCAGTGTCCCTCTCTGCTAAGGGGTCAGAGGGTCAGAGGGAGGATTTGGGGGGTGCTGGGGGACGGGGCAGGGGTTGCCCGAGGTTTCAGCATCTCTGGGGGTTCAACATGAGAAAAATGTGATGGTTTTGTGGGGGTTGGGTGAGGTGGAGGGTGGTGTGCAGGTGCAGTGGGACTGTCCCTCTGTGGAGGCGCCAGGCTGGACAAAGCTCAACAAAGCCAGGCTCAAACTCCCTGGTCAGCAGAAAAAACTATGTTTTTTCTATAGAAAAACCACTGGGGAGGAGGTTCCCTGTGGGGCTGTGAGCAGAGGAGAAGAATCTGCCCCTTTAAAAACAAAGGCAAGTAGCAGAGCCCGGGGCTGCTGACAGAACCTGCACCAGGGGCTGGAGGAGCTGAGAACAAGAGTTTTCCTGGCTTTCCTTTGCTCCTCCTTTTGCAGAGGTGTTTGTGATACATCAAGAGCAGATCCCAAAAAGGGAGAGGAAGAGAGAAGGAGCCAAGAAGTAAACCAGAGTGTGTGTTTAGGAAGTGACTTGGGTAACTCATTTCCACAGCATTGGGCCAAACTATGATCTCAGATAAGCAGCGTCAAGCTGGGGTCGTGCCCTGACGCCAACGGGATGGAAAGGGGGGATGAGTCACTTTTGGAGGCCTCTGCAAGAGTCCAGGCTGCGGTTTTGTGAGAGCCAGGAGCTGTAGATACTGACTTCACTTGGGAAAAATGTGAGAAACACTCGGGCTCATTTGTGGTATGGCAGAGCTGGGAATCAGCATCCGCCAGCCAAGGAGCTGGGGCTGCTGCCAGGAGGGATCAGGATCTGCTTCTGCAGCTTTGGCCATGGGAAGTGTGACGGAGGGAGATCAGGAGGTCTCTGAAGAGCCACGGACCCACCAGATAACTGGGGAGCTGCAGGGGAGGAGCTTGTAGTGCTGCTGTGGTTCAGCCTTTCTCTGCCCAGGGCGAGCAAAGCCACGGGCACCTTTTGCTCATTAAAACGATCCGAAGCTCTGAACGTTCTGAGCTGGGAGAACCTCGAAGTGTTCCCATTCAAATTGTTGCCTTTAAAGTTGTTGTCTCTCCTTGAAAAGAGGCTGGGAGAGGTGGGGAGCAGGGGACAGGTGGTGGCCTGGGTACCTCTCTGTTCAGGAAGGGTTGTTTGCTGCCCTGTGCCACTGCCAAGGCAGGATCACCGTGTCCTTCGGTGCCAGGGACAGACACCGCTTGTCTTGTGTTTCCTTTGAGAGGAGCTTCCTCCACCCTTGGAGATGGACCCCGGGGGAGGGAGAAGATGCAGGAGCCCAGAACACAGCCCCATTGTGTGCCCGTGTTTTGATCCCGGCAGCATCCCGGCCCGAGGTGGCAACGGGGAAACCTCTCGGGTGCTTTTTCACAGGGCAGGATAAGGCCAGTGGGATTTGAGTGGTGGGATCCCCCATGGGAGCCCCAAAAGATGGGAACTTCATCCCTCCATCAGGAGAAGGGGTGGGCACCAAATGAACCACTGCGTTGTGGGACCTGTGGGATCTGAGAGCACCGTCCCAACACTGGGGGCCAATGCCCAGCAGAGGCTTTGCCAGCCCAAGAGCTGCTGGAGCCCAGGGCAGAGCTGTATTTTTCCCTGAATTCCCAACACTGTGGCCTGTGGATAAAGGGATGTTTGTTAGCCAGGCACGCTGTGTTTTGCAGAGCAGAACAATAAAGAGAAAGACTCTCACAATGGGAAATTGTGCTTCCTCCTCCCTGTGCGTTCCTCGGGGAGGTGTTGGAGGGGGAAAAAAAAAAGGAGAGAAGAAAGCGGGAAGAGACGGTGACAGGGCAGGGAGCACGGGCACAGCCAGCACCATGGCAGCAAGCATCAGGGGCCTGTGGGGCCACGGGGCTGCGAGGACACTGCCCACCCCAGTACGGTGACAGGGCAGGGGCTGGCCAGGAGCACCCACTCACCGCCTCCTGCTGCCCCTTGTCCCTGTGCCACCTCTTCCTGGCAGCGCCACAGCACAGGTTGGACCTTCCCAGAGCCCTCAGCCCCTCCATGGGGTGTGTGTGACGGAGACAGGACGTGGCAGGAGCTGGAGCAGCACGTGGACGGGGGGAGTCGGATGGGAACAGTGGCTCCCCAAGGGACACGCCTTTGGGGACGGTAAGAGATGGGGCAGGGGACACAGGGAAGGAGGGTTGGCATAGTCTGTGGGCTGGCTGCCCTGTAAAGGGGTGTCCCCTTTGCACAGCAAATGTCAGTGGACCCCCACCTGCACCAGGCCCCACCAAAGCTGGGGAATGTCCCGCTGCACATCCCTGATCCCTGCGCTCCCCCCCCAGGCACCGCTCTGCCCCCAGATCTAAGGATGCACAAACTGCTTCTGCTCGGCTGCCTCTGGCTCCTGACAGCACCCCCAACCTCCAGCATCTTCCAGCGGCCAACAGGGACCCCAGGTAGAGAGCAGGACCTGGGGGGAAGATGGGGAGCCCAGGTAGGGAGCAGGGCTTGGGGGGAAGATGGGGAGCCCAGGTAGGGAGCAGGGCCTTGGGGGAAGATGGGGAGCCCAGGTAGGGAGCAGGGCCTTGGGGGAAGATGGGGAGCCCAGGTAGGGAGCAGGGCCTTGGGGGAAGATGGGGAGCCCAGGCAGGGAGCAGGCCCTGAGGGGACAGGATGTTGCTGTTTGGGGTCTGTGCTGGAGGGGAGAGGTGGTGCTGGGAGGGTCCAGCCAGGACAGAGCTGTGCATTGAGGCGATGCAGGAGACGAGGAAGAGAAACCAGGGTACAACCCATCCCATGGTGTTGAGGGCTGAGGTGGTGGGGCCGCAGCAATTCTCTGTGGAGAACCTGTGCTGAGGGTCCCTGGGGGTGCTGCAGCCCCCCCCCGCCTGCAGTACCTGCTGGAGCCCCTCCACTCCACGGTGCACACGCAGCGCGGGGCCACGGCCACCCTGCCCTGCGTCCTGCGGGCCCTGCCCCGCAACTACCGCGTGAAGTGGAGCAAGGTGGAACCTGCCAACTACCGGGAGAGCATCATCATCATCACCAACGGGCTGTACCACAAGAACTACGGGCCGCTGAGCCCGCGGGTGCGCCTGCGGCACAGCCACCGCTACGACGCCTCGCTCACCATCACCGATGTGGCTCTGGAGGATGAGGGGCGCTACCGCTGCCAGCTCGTCAATGGGCTGGAGGATGAGAGTGTTTCGCTCACGCTGCACCTCGAAGGTGAGGTTGGGATCCCTGGGCGCTCCCTCACATTCCTGGGGGATGCAGCAGGAGTCTGGGGTCCGGTCCAGCCAGGGATCCTGGACTGCAGGTCTTGGGGGTTCAACCCCTGCATGGGCCATTCATTTAGGAGTTGGACTTGATGACCCTTGTGGGTCACTTCCAGCTCAGAATATTCTGTAACTTCTGTCTGCTGTGACTCCTGGCTGTGGCTGGCTGCCTGCCTTCACCCCTATTTGCACCACCCCAGTCGTATCCTCAGCACTGAATCCCCCGGGATGTTAAGTCAAGGTGTCCGTGGGGACAGCATCTCCCTCACCCTGCCCCTGTCTCTCCAGGCGTTGTCTTCCCTTACCAGCCCAGCAACGGGCGCTACAAGTTCAACTATCACGAAGCCAAGCGAGCCTGTGAGCAGCAGGACTCCCGCCTTGCCACCTACCAGCAGCTGTACAAAGGTGATGCACCCAAAAATATCCCCCCATCTTCGACCCACAAGCAAACCCGGCTGGGTGTGAGGAGGAGGGACGAGTCAGTCCTGAGCTGCCTCTTGCCCCACAGCCTGGACAGAGGGTCTGGACTGGTGCAATGCTGGCTGGATCCTCGATGGGACCGTCCACTATCCCATCATCAACTCCCGGGAGCCGTGTGGTGGCCGCCTCCTCCTGCCCGGTGTCCGGACCTACGGGGCCAGGGACAAGCAGAAGGACCGATTCGATGCTTTCTGCTTTACCTCTGCTCTTCAAGGTAGTGTCAGGGTCCCCTCTCCCTCTCACAGCAGCACCAAGCCCCGATGCCCACCCAGATTTGCACCAGGGCTGGGGTCCTTCCCACGACATCACGGTGGCAGCTCACACACCGTGTCCCCATCAGGCCAGGTCTACTTCATCCGGGGCCACCTGAATTTCAAGGAGGCTGGGCAGGCCTGTCGCAACCACGGGGCTGCCATCGCCAAAGTGGGGCAGCTCTACTCGGCCTGGAAGTTCTCGCAGCTGGATCGCTGTGACGGGGGGTGGCTGGCGGACGGCAGCGTGAGGTACCCCATCACCACCCCCCGCGAGCGCTGCGGGGGGCTGCCCGACCCCGGCGTCCGCACCTTCGGCTTCCCCAGCAAGGAGATGAGGACCTACGGCACCTACTGCTTCGTGGGCAAGTAGGAAGGCTGGGAGGAGAGAGGTGGGCTAAGCAGAGGGGACGGTGGTGGGGACACCAGCCCTCCTCACCCGATTTTGAGGTGGGATGGGAGGGGGTTGGTCTCCCAGCAGTTTTTCACGGTTCATGCATTGTCTGGATGAAGCAAGAGCTGGATTGGGTGCTCAGTGCGTGCTCTGATGGAGCTGCTCCCCGTGTCCCGACCCGCTGTGGGACTTTTGGGGTGCTCAGGGCTTGCTGGAGAAGCCAGACCCTCTGCTGGGGCGGGAAGGGAGTCTAATCCTTCCCTCCCCAGCAGGTAGCACAGTCTTCCCGTTCCCCAGTCCCGGTGAATCCTTCACTCCATCCTCACTCCCCACAGCCATGAGGACTCTGTCTGGTGCAAGCTCAGAGGACTTGGGCTGGGCATTAACGAGCGTGACTAATGGCGTGTCGCCTTCTCAATTAATAAAGCAACAGCAAAGCTGCACAGCAGAGCCTTGCTGCTTCCCCCCGGGGACCAGCTGACCTCCCCACAAGGGGAATTTGATGGGGACTTTCCATCCCTGATGCCCTGTCCAGAGGTTATCTCTGTTCCAGGCACACTGCTCTGGGTGTTTCAGGGTGATGCTGTTTGATATAGCCCAGGAGAGCTATAAAAAGATGTGGAACTGGCACAGGGCAGGGGGAATAACAGCATGGGGAGATGCCAGCATCCCCTGGCACCTGTGACGTGCTCCCCCAGTCCCATGGGAGCAGCTCCCCAGCCCGAGCCCCGGCCCTGGGGAAACTTTAGGCTGTATCTCATTGTCCCTGTGGTCCCCAGGGACATCTCTGTCCCCAGGCTCTCAGTCTTTATGCTGCTGCTGCTGTAGGCTGGCACAGCTCCTCTTTTGGGGCTGCACAGCCTTACCTGTCCCACCCCTGTGGTGGGACCCTCCAAACAACCACACCCTCACTCATCACCATCCATTTACTGATTTTAATACCCGCAGAAGCACACAAGGGGATTTGGGCAACATGTACACAGCTCCAAGCCTCAAGCAGCAGCTTCTGCCTTTCCTGGGAGGTGCAGAAGCCCCCCAGCACCCCAGGATGGTGCTGAGCTGCAGCAGAGCTTGGATGTCCCCATGTCACCCTCCACCAGGGTGTCAGAGGGTGAGGACCCGTGGGGCAGAGGTGAGAGAAAGTGGCTGGAAGTGGCACTGGCGTGTAACCACCATCCCCTGCCTGTGGTGTCCCCCTTGATTTTGACTCCGTTGTGACTACGGGAACAGAACTCCCGTCGTGCTGCGTTTTGGGTCACTGTCGGTTCCTTTTGAGGGGATCTTTAGTTATTAGGATTTCTCTGTACAGATATGAAACAAACAAGGAGACAGACACCCAAAAGTGAGGCTTTATCCCACGCTGGGGTCCACACTGTTGTCCTGGTCCTGTCCCTATCCACACCAGCTCCAGGGCGTGGGCAGGCGGTGGCCGCTGCCCTGGGGACTCACTCAGTCGTTGGAGGGCTGAGCCAAGCCTGGAGGGACACAAGAAGGCCCAGGTGAAGGGAAAACCCTGTAGGCAGATGCTGGGAGGGGTCGGGGAGAGCCCTGTGCTCACCGGGGCGACAGGCCAGCTGGGGTGGCTCCCACATCCCGTCCTCCCGGCACCGGATGACGGGCGAGCGGCGCGGGACGAAGCCGTGGCGACACTGGTAGCGCGCGATGGAGCCGATCTCGTAGCGCTGCTTGGGTTGGCCAAAGGCGCGGGCATTGCTGAGGGCGGGGGGGGGCCCACACTGCACTGCAGGGGAGGGTCGGGGTCATTGCAGCCAGTCATGGAGGAGCCCCCCCCAAGCCTGGATCAACCCATGGCCCCAGGAACCCCAGACAGGCTGAGGGGTCAGTGCACAGGACTCGTTTCCCTGCTGTGGGGGAGGTGGGGAACCCCCTCTTTGGAGTCATGGAGGGGTGCAGACCCAGCCCGTGGGTGGGCACATCTTACCCAGCCCCATTTTGCAGGTGTAGGAGAGGTGGTAGTTGCAGGGCACGTCGCTCCACTGGCCCCCGTCGTGCCACACGATGACCACGCAGTTCTCACCAGAGAGGAAGTAGCTGTCGGGCTGCCCGGGGTGCCAGTTCTCGTAGAGCTGGGGGGACAGGCAGGACGGGGTGCACGGGGCACCCCAACACACCCGTTCAGTGCTGGTGGGGGGGTCTGCACCAGCACACAAACATCTGCACCCTACTGGTCACGACATCCCCAGCGGGAATGAGATGCCATCCTCATGTCCCGTGCCTTGGGATCCCAAATCCTGGGGTCTGATGCTCAGCCTGGTTGAGGAGCTTCAAATCCTGGCCCCAGGGTTGGACCCCAGAGCTGGAGAAGGAGTAGGAGGTGCCAGACAAGGTAATCTCCCCACTCTTGGGGTGGGGTGGGGGCAACTTACCAAGGGGCTCCCATCAGACCACTGGAAATCCCCCTCGATGGTCCGGTCGTTCAAGCCGATCCACTGGTATTCCCTATACTGGTCTGGGGAGCAGGGGGTGTGTTGGAGGTGGGGGCACATCCACGAGCCCCCCTGCCCCACCTGTCAGGAGGAGGCTGAAAAGGTGCTGGAGACTGAATTTGGGGAGATCTGGGGTCTGGGGGTGAGTGTGGGGAGGTGGGGGACTTCCCAGCTGGAGGGTGACGGGAGGTTTCAGGGACAAAGAGAGCCCTGAAAGGGACACAGCAGGATCCTCCCCTCTGGCCTGAGGACTCTGGGAGCAGGTGGCAGAGCCCTGGGACCCCGCTGGTCCCTGCCTGTTCCTGCCCATCCCTGCCTATCCCTGCATGTCCCTGCCTGTTTCTGCCTATCCCTGCTGCCAGTCCCCACCTGTTCCTGCCGCTGGTCCCCACCTGGTTCTACAGGTCCCCCGCTTGACTCTGCCTGTGCTCACTGATCCCTGCCTGTTCCTGATGGTCCCTGCCTGACCCTGACTGTCCCCACCTGGCTCTGCCTGGCCCCACCTTGCCCCACCTGGTCCTGCCAGTCCCCACTTGGCCCTACCTACCCCACCTGACCCTGCATGTCCCCAACTGGCTCTGCCTGTCATTACCTGTCCCTGCAGCTCTTTGCTTGCCTTTGCTTGTCCCTGTCTGTCCCTGCCAGTCCCAACCTGTCCCTGCCAGTCCCCACCGATCCCTGCAGGTCCTCACCTGGCTCTGCCTGTCACTACCTGTCCATGCAGCTCTCTGGCTGCCTTTACCTGTCCCTCTGGGTGCCCACCTGGCCCTGCCGGTCCCTTTTCTGGTCGGGCCGGTCCCTGCCTCACCCTGCAATTCCCTGCCTGTCCTTACCTGTCTCTGCAACTCCCTGTGTGGCTTTTCCTTGTGCCTTCCTCCTTCACCCTCACATCCCTCCAGGTCTCTTCTCTCTCTGCTCCATCCCCACTGCTCTTGTCCCTGCTCTGCCTCCCCCTGCCTTTCCCCCTGTTCCTTTGTAGCTGCTTTCAGACAGGTTATTACTTCGCCTTCAAATTCACACGTGTCCAACCCTCTGCCTGTCTGTCTGTCACTGGGTCACAGAATTGGTTACAGCTTTCCAAGATCCTTGAGTCAAATCATTCCCCCAGCACTGCCAAGACCACCACTATCCCATGTCCCCAGCTGCCNCACCGATCCCTGCAGGTCCTCACCTGGCTCTGCCTGTCACTACCTGTCCATGCAGCTCTCTGGCTGCCTTTACCTGTCCCTCTGGGTGCCCACCTGGCCCTGCCGGTCCCTTTTCTGGTCGGGCCGGTCCCTGCCTCACCCTGCAATTCCCTGCCTGTCCTTACCTGTCTCTGCAACTCCCTGTGTGGCTTTTCCTTGTGCCTTCCTCCTTCACCCTCACATCCCTCCAGGTCTCTTCTCTCTCTGCTCCATCCCCACTGCTCTTGTCCCTGCTCTGCCTCCCCCTGCCTTTCCCCCTGTTCCTTTGTAGCTGCTTTCAGACAGGTTATTACTTCGCCTTCAAATTCACACGTGTCCAACCCTCTGCCTGTCTATCTGTCACTGGGTCACAGAATTGGTTAGGTTGGAACAGCTCTCCAAGATCATTGAGTCAAATCGTTCCCCCAGCACTGCCAAGACCACCACTATCCCATGTCCCCAGCTGCCAGATCCGTCTGTTACGTTCCTCCAGGGATGGTGACTCCAGCACTGCCCTGGGCAGGTTGTGCCAGTGCCCAATCACTCTATCGATGAAGAGATTTTCCCAAGATCCAACCTAAATCTCCCATGGCACAGCTTGAGGCTGTTTCCTCTTGTCCTGTCCCTTGTTCCCTGGGAGCAGAGACCAATTCCCACTGGCTCCACNGATGAAGTCCTGCTCTTCAGGGGTCAGGATGGTGGCCAGGTGTCCCCCATAATATCTGCACTGGGTCTCTGCATCCTCCCAGCTCCTCCGGGTGGAGAAGTGCTTGTAACAAGCTCCCTGGAAGCTGTCCCAGCCAGGGCTGCACCTCCTCAGTGCTGAGCCACAGCGGGGAGCAAGCAGGGAGAGAGGAGAGGGTCAGGAGGATGGAACCCAACTCACCCCAAGCTCCTGATTTCCCCACCGTTATGTCCCCTGGGCTGCTGGTTGAGCAGCTGAGACGGCAGCAGGAGCTGGGCAGGGGCATTGTGGCCATGGTGGCACCTGGGGGACTCACGTCTTTCACAGCTGCTGCCTCCGTAGCCAGGCAGGCACAGGCAGGTGAGGTGGGCGCCGTCCTCTGTGCAGGTCCCTCCATTCAGGCAGGGGTTGGGGACACAGCCACCTGCAAGGCACACGGAGCCGTCCTCACTGCGGGGGCTCGGGGACCTCGTCAGTGCCTGGCATGGCCAGAACCTCCTCACTTCAGTGTCTCATAACAACCCTGTCTCTGAGCAGAGTGGCCCTGGGGCCACCAAGTCTGGGGCAGGAGGACTCGGGTGTATGGTGACATTCCCGGAGCCACCCCACACTGCCCTTTGTCCAGGGAATGTACCCAGCTCAGCTGCTCTGGTCCAGAGCTGGCTGGACCTGTGGTTTTGGCCTCCCCTCAAGGCACTGGACATGAGCTGGATGTTCTCATCCTCTGTCTCAGCAGCCTCACTGCCATGCCAGCCCCTGGCCCTCTCCTGCTGCCCGGGCACAGCTCCTGCTTTCCTCTGGAGTGATGCAGCGTTTTGGGAGGGGAACATGCACAGGATAAACCCTTCGGCACATCCTGGCCATATGTCCTCAGTCTGGCAGCAAGGGGAGCCACACACGTGCCTCTCTGGTGTCACCTTCAGCCTGGACAGTGCTGATAACTCAGCCAGAGCTGTCCCCAACCTGCACGTCCCCAGCAGCCCATTACGTTCATTAATGAGCCCAGAGCACGTTGTGTGCTTCCAGTCCAGCTCAGGAGTGTGATGAAGGGCTGCTGCCAGCGCCAGCCGAGAAGAGACTGAATGTCCTTGACCCCCTCCATCCTAATGATGCCCTATTTCATGGTCCCTGGCTCGGTGGAGCCGTGACGAGGGCAATGCTCACCCATCCCCAGCCACCATCACCTCCCCACGAGGTGCCAGCAGCTAACTGGGGATGTCCAGCTCATCGCCAACAGACCAAGGAATGGAGCAGGACAAGCCCTAATGTCACTTTCTTGGCTCCTCCTGAGCATCTCTGCTTGCCAGGGCAAGGGCAGCCATCCCTCCACGGAGCCTCCTTCGTGCCACAGAACTGGGCAGGGCAATGCCAGACCAGGGGGCAGGGTCCCCACACGGTCCCTTCTGCTGCATCTGCCCTTGCAGGGAGCAGGGGAGGGCAAAGGGAACAGGGACTTGGATGCTGTACTTGGCATCAGAGATGGGGGTATCCTGGGGAGGGGGGTGTGGGGGACAGAGGGTGATTCTGGGTGGGTGTCACCCACCCACAGCAGTTCATGCACCCACCCACCCATCTCAGCCCCATTTGGGGGGACCAGGGCTGGGGTGGGAGGGGAGAACTGTATTCCCTGGGATGCCCACAGTGATTCCGGGGTGTTGGACCACCTAAGGCTGCACGGGGTGCTCTCGGTAGGGCTCTGCACCCCGTGACCCATCAGTGTCCCCCATGTCTCCCTCTGCTCATGCCATGCAATGTCCAGGCCCTCGTCCCTCCTCCTGGGACAGCGTGGGGTGAGCCANCCGCCCCGACGCTGGCCCGCTCGGTGGGCAGGGCGGGCAGGGGCACAGCCGAGCTGGACGCCGGGTCTCCCAACGGGGCCACCCCAGAGCTGCCGGGACGGGGAGAGGTGAGGCCATCCCTGCGAGTCCCACCTGGTTCTCCAGGAACGGCTGCAAGGAAACCCTCCACGGTTGCAACGGAGGGAGCGGGTTGCTCTTCCTCCTCCTCTTCCTCCTCCTCGGAAGCCGCAGCTGGGATCCCGCGCTCAGCGCCCGGGGGTCGCGGCG
>WEKX01023422.1:91235-101993 GCA_013390025.1 Pitta sordida
CGGTGGCAGCTCCGAGTGCCACGGTGTCACCACCGTGACGGTGCTCTCGTCCCCCGGGGCCGCCGGCGAGGGGAACCACAGGGCCCCTGACTGCTCCTCTCCCTCCTCCTGCGGCTGCGAGGGCGCGGGGGGCAGCGGGGATGCCGCGGTTCTTTCCACCGCGTCTCCGGAGAGCTCGGCATCCTCCGCGGCAGCGCCGGGGCTCCTGGTCCCGCCGGCCTTGTGGCCGCGGCGAGGGCTCCCACCGGGCTCTCGGCGCTCTGTCGAGGTGGCAGAAGCGGCACCGGTTGGCGACGTCCCACGGTGCCCAGGTGGCCCAGGGCTGACGGGGTGGGCCGGCCGCCCCACGGCGTCCCGCGGGCGGTGTGTGGGGGCAGCAGGGCTGGGCGGTCGGGGAAAGCCCTCAGGAGGCTCCGTGTCACCTGCTGGGGCACCTGTGGGTCCCTCTGCGCCCAGACGCGGGGCCACGGAACGTGTCTGTGTGCCGGTGGCTCCGTCCGGCTCCATGGGCTGGCTGGGGACTCGCCCTCTGCTCTCCGCCGAGGCGCTGCCGGGGCCCCTGCCCGGCGCTGCTCCCTGTTCTTCCTCTGAAAAGGGCAAGGCAGAAAGGCAGTGAGATGCCGGCACCGGGGGCCAGCCAGGCCACGGGACCACGGGCACCAGCACCACCCGCCGCTGCTGCCGATCCTGCCGGCGGTGGGCAGAGCCGGAGGGGTGAGACCAGCACAAGGGTGTGCGGGGAGATGGAAGTGGCCCCGAGCCCGTGTGGCACTGTCCCCTCTGAACCGGCACAGCTGATTGAGCTCTAGCTCAGCCACAGCCACGTCCAGCCCCGGCTTCCCCGCGGTGAGGGCCACGCTCAGCCCCTCACTGCTGTGCCTGGCCTCACTTCCTTCCAGCTGCCAACACCCCTCTCCTGCTCCTTGGTCTGACACTGACCCTGAGCGCTGGTCCCTGGCCAAGGGAGGGACACATGGATGTCCCCACATGGGTGCACAGCCCTAGACCAAGACACCAGTGCCCTGGCCATGGGTGTTCTCTCCACAGTGGGGATGGAGACAGCTGGGGGGAACCCTGGCACCCACAGGTGTCTCCAGCCTCTCCTTGCAGTCCTGGTGCCTCCATGCCTCTTGTGCCTCTCTGTGTCCCAGCCCTGGCATTGCTGCTCCGCTGTCCCTGTCCCCCCAGCCTCCTCTGCAGAGAATGGGCTCCCCAGTTTGCTCCACAGCTAAGTGGGACACCTGCCTCGGGGACAGTCGGGGCCTTGGGGGAATGGGAGGCAGAGGTGGGGTGACCTGAGGACACGGAGGTATCTAGTGGGGGGTGCCAGGCCCCTGGCCCTGGTGTGTCTTCGGGGGATGGGCTCGGCTTTTCCAGCTCAGCGTCCTCAAAGAAAGGGACGGCGTAAATAGCCCCTCGCGACTCAAGCTCCACTGGTGCTCTGGGCAGCTGCAGCTCCTCCAGCTTTTCTGCCACTGTGACAATCTCCTGGAGGAGATTCTCCTCGGGCTCTTGGGCTTGGTATTTTCCTGCAGCCTCAGGGAAAGAGTTTGTCCCTTCTGTGGGCAGAAAGAAAGTGGGATATTACTGTCCTGTCCTGGCTCCGTGGCAGACAGAGATGCCCTTGCACTGGAGTGAGGCTGGAGCCCTGGCACCTCGGCAGGGACCCAGCTCTCCTTGATCTCCCCTTTCACCCCTAGACAGGGTCAGGATGGGGCAGGATCAGGCCCTCCCAGCTGCTGCCTGAGCCATCAAAGCCAACAGACCCAGTGGGAGCTGCGGTGGGGTCAGATCCTGAGCCCTGCATCCCCCTCCCAGGGGAGGTCCTTCACACTCCCACCCCAGCCCTGGGGAGTGCAGACATGCATGGGGAGTTAGTGGGTTACGGGGGTCGTGGATTCATGGGATGGGTCCATCCTGCCTCACCCATCCTGCCTAACCCTGCTGAGAGGTGGGGAAACTGAGGCACAGAGATGCGCAGCATCCAGTTGATACGGGGTCAGTGTCCCCATACCGTGAGCCCCCGTGGCCTTGAGGGGATACACAGAGATGTGAGATCAGTCAGGAGGAGTGGAGGGGCAGCTCTTCCTCCCTCCGTGCCCATTGTCCCTGCCAGCCTCTGTCCTGACTCATTGCCCACAGGCAGTGCTGCCCTGTTGCCCTCGGGTCACCTTCCTGCCCCCCGTGGGAGGTGTCACCCTAAACCAGCCTGGCAGCTGTCCCACAACCCCAGGGACCTCGCAGTGCCCCCCAGGCCAGCAGCCCTGGGGAATGAACCCTCCAGAGCTGTGCTCACAGAGCTCACACAGACCAACGGTGCCACACGGGACAACCCAGTTCTGTCACGATATCCTGGTAGGACATGCAGGGCACCCCTATTCTGTCCCGATACATCAGCTGAGACCGGGCAGAGCATCCCTCCTCTGTCGAGGGGCGTCAGCATGCAGGATCAGCACCATGCAGGTTATCCCACCCCTTCACAATACGTTGGCATGCAGGGCATCCCTATCCTACCACAGCAAGCTGAGGTGGCACAAAACACCCCCCGCTCTATCGCACACGGCACAGGGAACACGGAGGGATCCCGACGCCACCCTGACCCTGCAGGATATCCCTGCAGGACGCACCCAGTGGGGCTGGGGATGGCACCTCACACCCACCAGACACCTGCACCCCTGCCCGAGGCTTCCCGACACCTCCTGGCAGCCCTTGCCCGGGAGCGCCAGCGGGCGAGAGCAGTGCCCCTCTTTACCTCGGAAGCAGTACGCATCGTATCTGCTCTGGGCATCGGGGAATCCCGTCTGGTTGCGGAAGAGGAAGATGGTTTTGACCCCCGGCAGGGCCCCTCCGCAGCGCTCCCGGGGGGTGACGATGGGGTAGCGGACGCTGCCATCTGCCAGCCAGCCGGGGCTGCAGGCGTCCAGCCCCGCGTTCCAGGCGGCGTAGAGCTGCCCCGGCCTCGCCAGCTCCGCGCCCAGTGCCCGGCAGCGCTCGGCCGCCTCCTCCAGCGTGAACCTGGCTGGGGCCGTCTCCAAAAAGATCTCNCCTCGGTTCTCCCCTGCACGTGCACATGACAGTCACAGCGTGGGCTCGGAGCTCTCGTGCCACATTCCTGCCCTTGCAAATGGAACTGGCACGNGGGATGGCACCTCACACCCACCAGACACCTGCACCCCTGCCCGAGGCTTCCCGACACCTCCTGGCAGCCCTTGCCCGGGAGCGCCAGCGGGCGAGAGCAGTGCCCCTCTTTACCTCGGAAGCAGTACGCATCGTATCTGCTCTGGGCATCGGGGAATCCCGTCTGGTTGCGGAAGAGGAAGATGGTTTTGACCCCCGGCAGGGCCCCTCCGCAGCGCTCCCGGGGGGTGACGATGGGGTAGCGGACGCTGCCATCTGCCAGCCAGCCGGGGCTGCAGGCGTCCAGCCCCGCGTTCCAGGCGGCGTAGAGCTGCCCCGGCCTCGCCAGCTCCGCGCCCAGTGCCCGGCAGCGCTCGGCCGCCTCCTCCAGCGTGAACCTGGCTGGGGCCGTCTCCAAAAAGATCTCCCCTGCAAAGAGAGGAAGGAGACGGGCGTCAGAGCTGGGGAGGGGGTCACGGGCTGCGGGCCCTCGCCTGCTCTGCTCTCTGCACAACCCCAGGAGCTGGCACGGAGATGGAGGTTCCAGCATGTGGAGACGCAGCGGGGGCTGGAGGAGACTGTTTCCTTCCCTGCCTCCCTGCCTGCTNGTGCCAGCCCCCCACCACCACCACACTGGCCTCCCTGTCCCAGCACATCATGCCATGCACAGGGGCAACCTGCCCCTTGTCCCTCGTCCCTGCCACCTGCCAGCGTCACCCAAAGCAACCCCACAGCAGCTGCCGCTGCCAACGAGGGCCCAAAGGAGGGACTGGCCTCCACCACACACACACGTGGTCAGGGGGGATGTGCAGCTCTGCAGCCCAGGCAAAGCGTGGTATGAGCACAGCCAAACCCCCAAACCACCTCACGGAGCCCCCCATCCTGCCACACCGAACCAGGAATGCTTTAGGAAGCAGCACAGCCAATCCCCATGCCCTGCAAGTTCAGGGCAGCTTTTTCCTTGGGTTTCCAGTGGGTTACAGGGGTGAGTTAGTGCAGGTGCAAAAGCAGCGGAGGGCGAGAGGGGGGTGGCACCACGGGCACCTGGGAGGTCCTCAGCGTAGCAGTACACGTCGTACATGTCCTCGGGGTCCACCACCCCGTAGTTCCTGACCCCAGGGAAGCCGTTCATGTCTCCGTAACAGGCCTCACGGGGGGTGTGGATGGGGTACCTGGGGCAGGAAAGCACAGGGAAGGGCTGGTGACTCCCGGAGAGGTGACAGGGGGAGGCAACGGGCAGAGTGCCCAGAGGTCCTGCGGTGCCCACCTGACGGTCTGGTCGGCGATCCAGCCAGCGTCACACTGCTCGTAGCCACCCAGGTAGGCAGCGTAGAGCTGCTCGGGGGTGGCAATGCTGGCACCAATCCTGGCACAAGCTTCCTGTGCCTCGGCAAAGGTGTAGGCGTAGCGCATGGAGCCCTCTCGGTAGTGAAACACCACCCCTGGGGGGGGACACAGACGTGGGCAAGGGGCACCACGGCAGCTCCCACCCCACATGGGAGGCGTTTGCTGAGCCAGGAGAGGGCCACGACCTGCCCCAAACCCCACCGCTCCCCACCTTGGAGTACCTTTGACTTTGACATGGAGGATGTCGTGGCCGTCCTCGATGCCGTGCTGCACGTCGCAGCGGTAGATGCCCGAGTCGTTGGGCCGCAGCTCGGTGAGCAGGAGGGAGGCGTTGGTGTAGCGCTGGTGGAAGATGGGCAAGGAGGCACGAAGGCGATAGTCCTCACTCACCTTCACTCTGTCCCCCCGAGCCACCAAGATCTCCACTTCCCTGCCCTCAGAGATGAAGGTCCACTTGACCCGGGGGGTTCCCAGGACCGCCCGGCGGCCGCCTGTGCCAGCGGTGGGCTGGGGACCAAGGTAGGTGATGAGGCAGGGGATGGTGATGTCGCCTGCCAGCACAGCGTCGAGGGCAGGGCGCCGTGGGATGGAGACCTGCAGGGCCTTGAGGTCCTCTGGGCGGGAGAAGAGAGGAGCCATGAGCAGGAGGGGGCTGGAGGTGCCCCTGAGAGCCCAAACCACAGGGCACCAACAGGGCATCGGCAGTTGTAGGTGATGATGCCAAGTTACCTGTGCCATCTCCGGGGCCAAACACCTCCGGGACCACCGTGGGGGCAAACGCCAAGAGCAGCAGCAGTGGGAGGGCTGGGGCCATGCTCTGCCCTGCAAGAGGGGGAGCAAAAACAATGAGCTGTGCTCAGAACCAAAAACCCCACCAAAAATGAGGGGGAGAGCTCGGAGAGAGCCACCAGCACCCGTGTGCAGGGATGGAGTGATGCCTGTGGTGCCAGGGCACAAGGGAGAGGCCTCTGCCAGCACAGCTGCTGGATACCTGGACCCCTGTGCACTGGAGAGGAGACGGAACATGTGCCTTGGTTAACGAGAGGAAGGAGACAGCAGGAGCAACCAGGGCCACTGGCTGGGAGCTACTGGGCAACATCCAGCCCCACCGGCCTCCCCCTGGAGCCGGGTCTCCTGGGGACAGCAGAGTCCAGCCTGGCACCGGCGACATGGAAAGTCTGAGCCGAGCGCTGCCCACAGCAGGCAGGGAGGCAATGCCAGCGCCGGTGCCACCGTGAGAAACCTCAGGAAAGGTTTTAACAGCAGGAGTTCAGAGGTGGTGAGGGAGGTGAGAGAGCAAGCAGGGCACACGCACACACATGTGATTGTGCTGCCCCACGCATGTTGCACATGTGTGTGCGTGCGCTCCTGCACGTGTGTGCTGGGGCGGGTGGTGTTTGTGGAGAGGGTTGAGGTCAGCGAGCTGGCAGGGCAGCGGGCGGCGGGGGGGACAGCCCAGGGCACACAAAGAGCGGGGCAGAGGGGGAGGGAAGGAGCAGGGCGGCTTCTTTGCCATTCAGCTCACGCCAGAGGTTCCCCGCGCGCGGGGCTGGGAAAACCAGGGCTGACCAAAGCAGCCATTATGTCCCGGGCCTCTCTCAGGCTGCCGAGCACAAAGGCTTCTCTCCACAGGGCTGGGGGCTGCTTCTGAAAGGAGAACCCAGTGGCCAGCACTGCCACCGCCGGCCCCCAGCCCTCTCTGGGGAACGGCTCAGGGGACGCCAGGCATGTCACCGAGGGGCTCCAGCTGCCCATGGCCTCTTGCAGCCCTTCAAGGAGGAGGCTGAGGCTTGGGATGTGGAGAGCTGCCCCTGCAGGATGCACAGCCCTGCTGACCCCTCTCCCCTTTGCAGAGGCTCCTCAGGAGGCTGGGGGCTCCTCAGCCCCCCGTGCCGGAATTGCATCGTGCTGTTCCCTGGGAACGGAGCACCCTGAGACTCGGAGCAGCTTTGTAATTTATGAGCTCTTTGTGTTGCATTGATTCCAGCAGCCACAGCCGTGGCTCAGGCAGTTCCGTGGCAGGTTGTTGGCTGCCAGGACCAGCCTGAAGGGAGGCTGTGCTGGTCACCCACATCCCTCGGCAAACTGAGCTCCTGGAGTGTGCCCGGGGCACATGGAGAGGGTGTGAATACAACCCCCAGCACCGAGCGCTGTGCACGCACACCCTGGCACCATGCACCATGGATATCCAGTCCCTGGCACCACAGACTGCAGCCCCTGGCACCACCCACCATGGACATGCAGACCCTGGCACCACAGTGATGAATGTACATCCCCTGGTACCACGCACCACGGATATCCAGCCCCTGGTACCCAGCAGCACACACAGCTCTGAACACCAAACTTCATAGACCTACAACCCTGGCACTACACAACCATGGACATACAGCCCCTGGCATCACACATACACGGGTGTACAGCCCCTGGCACCAAGCACCAGGCATGCACATCTCCAAGCACCAAGCTCTGTGGATTTCAAACCTCTGGCACCCCACATCGTGGGTACACACCCATGGGTCCCCACACCATGGACATAGAGCCTCTGGAACCACACCCCGTGGACACACAACCCCTGGCACCATGCACTGTGCAGGCACAGCTCCTCGCAATAAGCAGCATGGGCATACAGCCCATGGCACCACACACCATGAGTTTTCAGTCCCTGGCAACATGGACATACAACCTGACACCACACAACTACAAGTATACAGCCCCTGGCACTACACACCATAGACATACAGCCCCTGGCGCCAAGCAACATGGATGTGCAGCCCCTGGTACCACTCACTGTGGACATGTAGCCCCTGGCACCACACACCATGTACATGCACCCCCTGGAATCACTCACCATAGACATACAGCCCCTGGCACCAGGCACCATGGATATACAGCCCCTGGCACCAAGCACCATGGATGTACAGACCCTGGCACCACACACCATGGACATACAGCCCCTGGCACCACACACCATGGACATACAGCCCCTGGTACCACACACCATGGATGTACAGCCCCTGGCCCCATATACCACGGACATAGACCCCTGGCAACATGGACCACGGATGTGCAGCCCCTGGCACCACTCACTGTGGATGTCGAGCATCATGTGCAGACCACAGACCTCCCCTTCCCAGCAGGAGCTCACCAGGGGCAGCCGAAGCTCAATCGCCCGGGACCCAGCCCGTGGTGCCAGGGCTGTGCCAGGGCCAATCCAGGGGCTTTCTCTGCTCCGGACGGATAATTTGAATGCAGCCCCATGGCTCTGGAGCGAGGGACAAAACCCTCCTGCGTGGTGACCATGGCCAGGCTCCAGAGCGGGGGCCGGCTGCCACCCCCAGGGCAGCCAAGCGAGGAAGGCTTTTGTCGAGGGCACCTTTTCTTCCCGTCCCCAAGGCGCCACGGTGGCGCGGGCAGCAGCCACGAAGACCCGGGGAGGAAATCCAAGTGATAAAACTCTGCAGGAATGGGGCAAGCCAGGGTGAGAGGGTGTCTGCTCCACTGGACCAGTGTGCTGGTACTGGGAATGGGACGTGGAAAGGGTTAAACCCAGTTTCCTCCTGCCCGTGGGTGGTGTCCCGAGGTCCTGGAGTCCCATGATGGCAAGAGACTCGTCAAATTTGGGGTTTGGGGTTGGATTTTTGGGTTGTGATTTTTTCCTGTTTTCCACAAATGGAAAATCTTTCGACCCACACGTCATGAGGGAAAAGCTGGGAGCAGGACTGGGGAAGGGCAGCCAAAAAGGTTGAAGGAGGGGAATGGCAGCAGCTTGTGAGGTTCAATTGTCTCCAAAAGCCCAGAGCTCAGGAGATACCAGGGACGGATGGAGACACAGGCACGCACGTGGCGGGGCCAGCTAACCTCCATTTCCGTGGGAAACCAGGTGGAAAATGGAACTGAAGTCTATTTTGGGACAGGAGTGATCTTTCTTTCTCCCCTGAGCTCGGCCCTGCTTTCAGAGGCGGCTCCTTGAACACGGGGCTGGCAGGATTTAGGGCTGCAGCACCTGGTACAGGGCACAAGGCACGAGATGCTGCCAGGGGACGGCCGGGGAGGGGTCCCTTCCCGTCTCCAAAGAGGGGCTTTCTCCTCCGCAGCCCCTTGTCCCCTCCACGCGACAATTCCTCATCCCGGCTCCCAAGGTGCCCTGCCAGGCTGCAGCGAGCAGGAGGAGGGGGGAGCCGAGCGGTGGCTTTCCAGGGATGCTCAGCTGCAGAATGAGTCAGCAGCCGCCGGCACAGCCTGGCCCCGCTCCAGCCCCAGCCCCAGCAGCAAAGGGCTCCGGACACCCCGCTGCCACCCCGGCTGCCGGACGGACCCACAGGCAGTGCCATGGCTCGCACGTGGCTGCGCCGTGTCTGTCCCCACCACCCCACTCCCGGGGCTGCCAAACTGTCGCTGCGTCCACGACTCGTCCCCACCCCTGGGGGTATACGGGGTGCGGCCTTCGGAGGGGTCCCCGGAGCGTGGCAGTGCCAGGGACATGCCAGCTCAGGGGATGCGGTGGGAAGAGCCCGGCAGCCTCTTGGCAGCAGCTGCTGGCAGAGCTTAAAGGGCCGGAAGCAGGTGGGGAGAACGGGGGAAAGGGAGGGGCTGCCTCCAGCTGCCAGAGCCCCCCACCCTCCCATCCCAGCTGGGAGAAAGGGGCTCCTTGTTGCAGGGCTGGGCTGCGGGGAAGCGTCCCGACCCCCCCAGCAGAGGGTCCAGGGGAGCCCAGGGAGGGACGGAAATGGACCCCCAGGAACCCCCAGGGACACGTGAGCAAATGCATCCCTGAGTGACTGTCACACACCCATCCCCGCCTTCCCCCGGTGTGAGGCTCTGGAGGGGAAACTGAGGCACGAGGGGGGGATAGAAATATGAGGTAGGAGATGGGGGGTCCCAGATTTCAGCACTGCTGCTCAGGTGGGACCCAATCCCACTGCCACCCGCCAGCAAACTCTCTGCTCCCAGCACAAGATTGTCGGATCTCCCCGTTTTCCCTGTCTAAATCCATTTCCACAAAAAGCAGCCCTAAAATGTCCTGATCACCCCCACTCTGCCATGCCTGAGCCCAGAAGCTGGAAAAGGCTCCGGGCTGGGGCAGAAGGAGTTTCTCCCATCCCCCGGCAACCAAAAGGAAGAGCAACAGGTTCTGGGTTGGGCTGAGACGGGAGAAGTCGGTGTGACAGGAGCAGCGGTCCCTGGCAGGGATGCTCAAGGGCAGCCCCTTCGTCCTGGGGACGAAATGCTCTGGCTGTGGGAGTGACAAACTGCCCCCCACCTGGGACACCCCACGGTGGACCTGGAGCTTGCTTGGAAAAAGCCATGAAAAGCCTGGAAAATTTCCTCCCAGCCCCTCCTGTCCCCCACACTGTGACACCGGCAGAGCCGTGGGGACAGAGCCAAGAGAGCCGAGGGAGGACAGGGAGCCCTGGGGGTGCCTTACAGCCACCCCAAACCCTGCGCTCGGCCCCAGCCCCTCGAGGATGGGGCAGCTTTGTCCCCGAAATCCCACCTCCCCCACTGCCTCGAGGAGCAGCGACACGGCCGAGCAGGAGCGGGGGGCGCCGAGCCCCTGCCCAGCTCCGTGCCTCAGTTTCCACTGTTACCCCAACTGCAGATTCCCGAGACTCTTCCCCACGGCCCAGAGACCCTGCAGGACGGTCCGGAGGGGCTCCCCCGTGACGGGACACCCCAGACCCATCCTGTGTCCCTGGCCCCTCTCCCTGAGCGAGGCATCTACGGGAGCAGCTGCTAAAACAGCCTGGAACCTGAAACCCTTATCCCCAACACCTTCGAGCCCCGCTGAGGGACGGGATGCGCGACGGGCTGAGTTCCAGGCTGCAGAAGCCGAGCAGCACCAAAGTCCTTTCTCCTTCCAACTCCTCAGGAGTCCCCCCCCCCCAGCCCCCCCTCTGCCTCCGGAGCTGATCCCTTAGAAAATAACTGCTGTGCTCGGCGGGGTCGGCGACAAGGACAAACCTACCCGAAGCGGCACCGCGGGGACCCCCGGCTCTGAGCATCCTCCGCCAAAGGGGAGGAGGAGGATGCGCTGTGCCCCCCTCGCCCGCATCCCGCGGGGAAAACCACGGGGAAAGCTCTGGGCATCCCCACGCCGGCTCAGCCCTCGTCTCACTTTCCGCCCCTGCGGAGGTGAAACGCGATATTGAAACGAAAAGCGCAGTACGGCGGGGACACCGCAGCGCCCGGGGCACCGGCGGCCCCGCAGCACCGGGAGAAGCTCCGGCTCCGCGCGGATCCCGCATCCCACCTGGCTCCGCAGCGCGGGGAACGGCAGCGCCGGCGGGGGAGCCC
>WEKX01023425.1:0-22514 GCA_013390025.1 Pitta sordida
TCTTTGCCGAGCTCAGCTCCGGCTCCGCGTTTCTCGGCTCCCAAAACATCTGCAGCTGTTGCAGCATGATTCCCCATCTTCAGTTGTGGCCTCAGGTGGATTCTGCATCACTGGTTCCTCTCTCTCTATTCCATTGGTTTACACCATGGTCCGTCCGTTCCACGAGCAGCAGCGAGACACCTGGAAGAACATTCCTACCCCTTCTCTAGTAGGCCGCTGGGGGGGGCCTTCATAGCTTTCAGCTTCTTACACACATCCTGACCCAGTCATCTACTTTCTGTTACTAAGTTTTTTCTTTTCTCAAATATATACGTCACAGAGACGTCTCTATCTCTTTCTGCTCATGACCTTGGTCTCCATGGCAGCGGAAGGGCCCAGGCAGAAGCTATTAACCCCCTCGCTGCCAGAGGAAAAAAAAACCAAACCATGACAGGGACAAAAGGCATAGAATATGAATCTGCACATCACAAACACAATCTCTATGTTCATGAAAGTACATACAAATCTTATCTAAGAAATAATTTTTGTCCAAACATTACTTAATTATAACAACAAGACCAGTTTTCTTCTGATAATCTCACAGAACACTTATAGATATAGATACAAAAAAGTTAGCAAGTGGTTTTATTTCCTGGTCTTATCCACAAATCCTAATAAACAAGTTTCCATAGTTAGGATAACCAGATTTTATGGTTACCAACGAGAACACACATATTATAGCACCTTTTATATCTTTATAGAACTGTAGCAGCATAATATAATGCCAATGACTTCCCGAGTCTGTTTGAAACTCCTATGGAATGTCATTTCCCCTCCTCATTGCCACTGTCATGCAAATTTGCAGTTACAAATTAAAGACATAAACTATAATCAAACTAGTTCTGTAACTAAAAAACATATTCCTCCTCAGGATTATAATGCACCTGGCAAAGCTATCCATCTCTTTTTCCCATTCTTCCATAAGAATTATAAAATGTACAAGGCTGGCACACATAAACAGCAACACTTGGAAGAAAATTTGATTTACAAGCCTGCTGTTCCCAAGTTCAGGGCTGACAGAGACGCTGTGCAAGCAAATGCCAGTGAGGTACTTAATCACTTAATCTCTTCCCAAGTGGGTACCCTATTTTAAGTTCGATGTTGCTGCCAGCTGCTAGTAGCAATTTGAAGAGCTAGAGATTCATTTATGAACTCAAATCAGGATTTTTTTCCCACCTCCCTGATTTTTTACTACAATCTGTTACACGCTACTTTGAAGGTAACTGAAAATGTCCCTGTGTCTTCACGTGAAACGTCAGTTTCCTAAGGCACTACTGGTTTACTAAAATTTGATTTTTCCTGTAACAGAAGCTAGTAAGCTAACAGATGTGAAATCAGAAAGTCATATTTCACTGTCAGCAGCAGGATTTTGCACATTATATATAGTTGCCATCTGAGAACATACGAAACAACTTCGTATTTCAGAAAACCCTAAATTTTCCAATATCTTTCGATCCCCTTGATCATTTTTTCACCAACAATGACCCCACATTTTTATATGTGTGTTATACTGTGACACCAACATTACCCTTTTTCCCTTAACTAATGCAATATAGTGAATTTTTTAGGCAAAACACCTTAAATCACACATTATGGATTCTGACAGAAAGGAAAGTAATGCTCTAGGAACTAAGTATTCCAGCATTATTCATTGCATACATGTTGTACCAATCTACTTTCTTCATTTTTGCATACTTCTAATCTCAACTTAATCTCTTTCAAATTTCAGATGTTAAACAGAAGCCTGCTAACATGTCAAAGCTTTCAGACTTTGCCACTAAGACTTTTAGAAAAACTCATTTGATATAAAATTTGTTTTATATCTTCTAGCTACGCTTAACAAGGTCAGCTTGGCAAGTTTCTCATAGTTGTTCCACTGTTACACAAAAATGTTACACGGCTTTGGCCAGTTTCAACTCTTGACTCACAAATATTCTGAAAGCTACAAGAAGCTCCTAGATGAGACAACCAGCCTGATTTCTTCCTCTTTAAGGTTATTTAGAAATATATTACAGGTCTGGCACAGAAAAGCCTCGCATTGTAACAGGCCTGTAGAGAAAGTTAATCTAGTGTTGTTAGTGATCGAACAGAAAAATGCATTGGCTCTGGCCAAAAAGTGAAACATTGATGCCAACAGCAGTGCTGGAGTCAAAGTAACTACACAAAGTTCTACTAAAATATATCCAACCTCTTAAAAGTAATTGCAGTCACATGAAAATCAGTCTGCTAGAGAGGATACTAAAAGGATAATTAACTTATTTGGTAACTTGATTCTGATTATTTTCTCTAGCATTACATGAAAGAAAATGATTCAGAAGTGCTCCATGTTTCCACAATGTCTTACACATTTTAGTACAGTGGTGAGTGTCCCTGCCCGCCATGCGGGAGACCGGGGTTTGATTCCTGCCAGGGAGGCAGTGGTGCTGTTTAAGAGTTGGATTTGATGATCTTGGTGGGTCCCTTCCAACTCAGAATAACCTGTGAATCTGTGAATCCTCAAAAAATGCATTCTTTTAAATGACCTTTTTAAATGATCTTTGATACATCGCCAACTTGGCTTGGGGTATGCTTACTCCGTGATTGAAGTTCAGGAACAGGGCCTGACAGTGGTCAACAACATAATGATAGTTATTTGCCATTATTTTTAAATGACTGCATAAGGAAGTTTCAGATATTCACAGTAATAAAAAGTGCATTCACAACACTTTCAGTGCCACCCTCATTGCCTTTTAAAGGGTATTACCCTTCTGTCACCTCTTCTTCACCTAAAACCTAGATCACTAAGGCATCTCATTCAACATTAAATGAAAAAAGTACTATTATAACTTTCAGGATTGAGACCAGCTACCAAGCTAAGTAGAATTTCAAACTATAAAACTGTACAAAACAAGGATTTCACCTGCCATCTTCTCACAGCCACATTACAAAGGGCAATTTTGGGCTATGCTTGGATTACTCAGAGCTTTCTTCCCCCACTTCACGCTTTCATAATGAACTTCCTATTGATAGCTGAACTTCAGCACCTCACCTTAAGTGAAAGCATTTCCTTTCTGTATCATTAAATTTCATCATAAAATCATTTGGATGATTTCAGCTCATCCGATTTTCACCACAACATCCTATAATTCCTCTGCCCTAACCCATGTCAGAAGAAAAACAAACCACAAACAAGATACTGAATGTTTGTAAGGTGTTTTTTTCACTGTAGGTTTCCAGATAGAAATGTAAGGTTTCGTAGACACTACTTCAAATGAACTGTATTTCAGCATTCTGAAACAAAACCACTGGATTGTCAAATGTCAACCATCAAATGACCAAAACAAGAAATACAGAATACAGTCAACCCTCTTCCACTTTGCGCCCCCCATATTGCGGCTTCGCATCTTAGCGGCATGATTTTTCAGCAATTAAGGAGGTCCATTTCGCAACTGCGCATGCGTGACCTGGCACGCACGAATATTCAAATTAGGCAATTATGAATATTCAAATCAAGCCCCACAAAATGCTGCACCCACCCCGAGGTAGCTCTGCTCAAGCACATGCCACCCCCCTCCAGCTCCACTCGAGCGCGAGTCGTCCCCCGCTCAAAGCAAAGTGGCTGCGTGCAGTTATGAAAGATCTACACACTCTCATGTTGGACGTGGTGTCTGAGACTTTCTTGGAGTAGACATCTACCAGGAGTATGGAGAGACCAGGTCAACCCACACGGAGAGACACACGGGCAGGGACGCAGGTGGCTCCCCACACCCGCGTCCCCAGTCGAGCACAAAAAGGGATTTTTCCCGGCGTGGGGCGGCCACGGGCACTGGGAAACACCGACACGAACACCGACACACAGCAATGCAGTGCCAAAATAGCGCCGTAGCGCCAGGGGGCCGTGTGAGGGTGCGGGGTAAATTTGCATATTAATGAGCTGCCATTCCACATGAAAGGACAGCTTTGCGGACAAGGGGCAAGACCCGCGGTACCATGGCATAGGAGACCCGACTGTATGACTATATAAAACTGAAAATCCATAAACACAAACCCTACCTGCTTTTCCTTTCAATGAGAATAGCCATGTAAGAAGCAGGTAAAGCAGCACCAAAGCCAGGAGACCAAAAGTAGAATTTTCCAAGTATCTTCCTGAAAAAGTAACACATATGTATCATGTACACAATATTACATGCAAATAGAACATTCATGTACAACACCATATTTTACCTTTATCATAAAACTATATATGATTTGTTAATTTTGCCCCTTTACATTAATCTTCACTTCCTAACAAACACTAATAATTACATTTTTACAGTTGAGTAATTCCAATGGTAAAGGTGTTTCATAAACATCAAACACGTGAAACATGTATTCATTTCATTTAAATTACTACTTTTCTTCCAGGAAAACAGTGTTTTCAAGATTTATTTCTGAAAAGTTGCAGATACATATTACGGAGAAATCTTTTACAAGAACTTATACCTGCTAATTTTTCTGCAACGTGTCCAAAAACATCTTCATGAAGATGTGCTTTGTACAATGTAGCAATGCAACCAGGTGAGCCAGAAATAAAATCAAGTAATAATGTACGCCACACTCCAAAGAGATAATCCACTGAAGCTAAAAGCAGGAGAATATGCATTTACAGTACACCTAGGAATCAATGTGTACATTGCAAGTGGAAGCAACAGTGGATTTCCAGTCCTATTAACCTGGGAAAGCTCTCATTTTTTGCAACTAGATCTAGATTTCAGTCAGAGTCCACACGATTTCAACTATCAAAATTGATTCAACAATAACACTGGGGAAGAAACAGTTACACAAATAAGAGTATCTTTCTATAGATAAAGAAAATCTTTCAATAAACCTGTCACTGTTCAAGGAAGAAAAACAACCTGCATGGTGGTCAAAATGTCACCAACAGCATTTGGTCTGTTCAGGAGACCTGCAAACTCCAAACTAATCCGGGTTGAGCAATGAAGCAAACAATAGTCAGACAGTCATGTCATTTGGTTGCACCGTAATAAATACACTTCAATTACACCAATGCCTTTCAGCAGATAAGCACATCCGCAGGAAAAGTGGTACATGGACTCTACCCTTCCAAAAGCACAGCAAACAAAATGAACAAACAAAATGGTAAACACATAAAAAGAAGAACAGGGCAGTTTCTTAGATAAAATTTCATGTCGACAACACACAAGAGAGAGTAAAGATAATTAGTCAACAGCATCTGATTAGTTCACTTTCATTCTTGCTGTAAAAGGCATGAGCAGCCTCATTTCATACTTCTCTGGCAAAAATAATATCACCAGCAAGCAATGCCAGCTTATGTTCGTAAGTGAAAAGAGAGCCAGTGTATCAGCAGCAAGTGATGTAATGGCAATTACACACACTGCTCATTCCCACGGCTGCAAAAGGATAATTTCTCAGGATGACAATGCCAAATGCTGCAGGAGCTAAAGTTCATTATTAGGGCTCTCTCGGAAAGTAATTACTGTATGAAGTTTCAGAGAAGTCATTTTAAACATCTTAATAAGTATGAACACATCTTACCAGACACACCTGTTAAGTAACAGAACAAATGTCTTTTCTGTGGGAAAGAAACTGGAATTTGTTCTTCTGGCAAGGTTTAGAATCTCTTTACAAATGCTTACATGTTTAGGTTGACAAGATTTCAGAAAATAACAGTAGGACATTTTACATAATAAAGCCTAGTGGAAATTAACATGTCCGATCACTAAGTGAAACATTTAAACTTATCCTAAAGTAAATGAAAATGAGTTTTTGTTATTATCTGCATGGTTATTTTCACATGGTCTGTGGACAAAAATTGAAAGGAGAACTATGAGTTCTTTCAGGCTATGCATCTAATTCCTCAATGCAGAAGTTGTACACAGATGAACTTAATTACTCAAGTTGCTAGACTAAGATCCATGTCTTCATGAGGTTTTGCATTTAATAAAACCAAAAACCTAAAACTCACACCTTCCGTTTAACAGATGCAATGTCTGTCAGCACTGGAAACCAGCACTTCCGTCTGAAGCCCAGACAGATGTATTCTTCTGGATCTAACCAAAGGAAGAGATTATAACCCCCAGCTGGCCTGTCACACATCCATAACAGGGATCATCCTCCTCACTGCTCTGCCAACAGAACAGGCTGTTCATAGGCCCTTGTTCACTTCAAGAAAAAATACAAGGAAATAAACAGTCAAGTTAATTTGGCAATCCCTTCCAGAACAAAAATATTTATCCCCAGTCTAAGTCAGAGTTGATATTGGTTTTAGATGTTTTTGAAACTCTGTCCACCTGTGAAATGTTCTTTTGCCTCTAGTAGCGATCTGAGTTCATCAGTTCCAGTCAGCGCCCCAGTTAACAACTTTTTAGTTTCAAGTGCTGCAATTGCAGGTCATGGGCCCTGGGCAGAGATTCTGCTGCAGCTGACAACTCTTCATGAGCATCTCTTCACAGACAAAAATGTGAACAGCTCCCAAAATTTTGGCGCATTACTGCTCTGCACAGCTCTAAGAATAGCACGGTAAGCGGGTATTCCTTGTCCAGTTAAATTGTTAGAATAGTCCTTTGCGTGGTTCTGGCCTAGGTCAGCCCAAACAATGCTTCAAGGGAACTTGGGACTAGGCAACATTACCATTCCCCAGTCTGCATCTGGACAGTGTTCTGGAGGTCACAACAGCTTTAGACAGCTATGTTCAACATAGGTGAAAGTGATGCCATACCAACTGACTTCAGAGACACTAATCCCCCACCTACTCCATTTACTAACACAGGGCATAGTCATAGATCTGCTAGATGGCCAATATCCTCTCTAAGAGGAACAGCTGAAAACCATAAAACGTAAAACCATACCAGCTTTATTTAGAGACTAACATTCAACTACAGCACTGACGTAAAGCATTGCAGATTTACAGGCAAAGACATGGCAGCATAAGGAAGGGCACTCCGTAGCTCAGAAGAGTAAAGATAAATCAATATTAATACAACCCAGATTGCTAGAAAACATGATATTCTTTAGAGCTCATTACGTATAGATTCACTTTGAACTTTGCAAATCATTCACTTACTAAGTGTTCTGTGGCTCCTCAGACAGCTCTTCCTCTTCTTAGCCTTTGAAGCAAAGTTTAGAGGCCTCTAAACAGATTTAGAAGTAGGCCATGATGGGTTGGAGTGTCTTTCAGAGGAGCTGTTGAGTGCACTGCCAGTTAACGTTCAAAAATTCACAGCTACTGTAGGCTGTACATGTCTATGTGTAGCATCTCTCATAACAAATGCATTTAGATCTAGGACATCATCATACTCATAAACAGGAAAGTTTAATTAGTTACTTGAAATGTACACTGGAAACAGCTGAGAATGCGGAAGTGCCATTTATACTCGTTTTTCAGAGCAAGTCTGTACCTTACAGAACCCTAAAGGGTGTGCTAGGATTTCCTTCACTTGTGACCACAAATAAGGCAAGTACAAACTTGGACAGCTGGATAATACTTAGGGTAAGTAAAAGTTACCATAGTCCCTGCATGAGGAAAATAGAAACAAATATCAAATTACATCAATTCTTTCTAGGAAACAAAGATTAGGCCTTCTTAGTTCTCCTTTAGAATCTATTTGAGTTTCCTGCAACAATGTATTTGGAATAAGTAAAACAGACAAAAAGAAGCAAAGTGGAAACATTTACTTGTTTTCTGATATACACGTTTACAAAAATAAAAAAATAATTTTTAAAAAGCAAAGTTTCATATTCAAGTGGCAAGAGCAGAAATCAAGATGATGGCATAGCTGTAACTTTTTTTACTCCAAAACACTACAAACAAGCCTATTATAAAAAGAGACAAATCATTATGTAAATTGGATAATCGCACAAAAATAGCTTTATTGTCATCTTTCATTTTCAGGACAGTATACCAACCTTAGAATGCAAAAGCAAGCAATATACAAGGTCCCATTTGCTGTCAGAAAGGAAGTCGACTGCAAGATCTCAGGCAGCAGTCTGTACAAATAATAGTCAAGCTTTCGTTTCCTGAGAATAGCTGCAATCTGAGGGAGGAGGGAAATAAAAAAAAAAAGGGAGGACAAACTTTAATTCAGTTCAGCTCTTTTTTGCACATTGTAAAGGAAAATAAAAAAGGAAAACCAAGACATGCTCACGTAAGTAGTAAAAGAAAGACTCTTAAATTTGCTGAGTTTATGAACAATACCACAGAGATTTCCTCAGCCGTTACAATGTTTATACCACAAAATACATTAAGCAATCCTAAATGGGAAGTATAGGAGGAATTATTACCTTGTTACCCACCGTTGGCCATAATTTTCAGAAGCATTATCTGCCAGATATCAAAACTTTAAAGATGTGGTGAATTTACACCACGTTTTGTCTTCAAGACACTTGGACTATCACATAATTATGGTCAGATTATCACTGAAGTAATCCAAATCCAGACATGGGACTTCACAGTGTCTATGAAGTAACCATGTGTTTCTAAAGGTTTTCTACTTCAATTAACCTACTGCAAGTCCTCAAGACGTTCAGCATCTGCCAGCAGAATAACACATTCCTGAAACATTTTGCAGAAATGGTGTACTATCTAAAAAACTACCTATAGCAGAAGACTGGCTCAATTACAAAAATAAACATTCGTTTTGATCAGTTTAATGTGTGTCCCATGTATTACATAGAAAACCTACTCAATGACTCAAACACTGAAGGTCCTCAAACATTTTTGTCTACAGAATTTCTGCAAATAGCTAATGGGAAGGTGTAGCAAACCAGGCTCATCTCAGAAGTACCCAGGGGTAAGACAACATGTAATAAGCAACTTCAAGTATGGAAAACTCTGATTACAGAATCACAGAACATGCTGAGTTGGAAGGGATCCACAAGGATCCTCAAGTCCAATCCTGGCCCTGCACAGGACCATCCCCACGAGACACACCATGTGCCTGAGAGTACTGCCCAGGTGCTTCTTGAACTCTGGAAGGCGTGATCCTATGACCACTTCCCTGCAGAGCCTGTTCCAGCATTTAGCCACCCTTTGAGAGAAGAGCCTCTTTCTAATATCCAAACTAAACTTCTCCTGACACAACCTCAGGCCATTCCCTCAGGTCCCGTCACTGGTCACCACAGAGGAGATAACAGTGCCTGCCCCTCCGCTTTCCACTCACAAGGAAGTTGTAGACTGCAATTAGTCCTAAAGAAGAAAAATTTTCATTTGAGGGTTGCTGAATATTAGAGCAGGCTGCCCAAAGTGATTGTGGACTCTCCACCCCTGGAGATCCTTGAAATTTGACGAGAGAGGTTCCCAACATCATCTAATTGGCCTTCCTTTGACAACAGGGACACACCCCAAAGGGCCCTTCAACCTGTGTGCTCCTATGACTCCAAGAAAATATACTTTGGGTGCACCGTAACACAGACTATTATTTGTGCTTTATCTGCACTGATCTCCCAGATCCCAAAACTGGCAGAAGTTTTCAGTCAATGCTTAGAGAAGTTCCAAAATGAGTGACCAATAAGACTGTGAATGTGATGAGAACCAAGACAGACATCCTGTCAAATTGGTGTTGCCAAACCTCCCAGGGTCTTGGGAACTATTCATCTGAAACATTGCCTATAGTACTGAATAGCAAATAAATGTTTTAGAATCAGAGATGGGGCAGAGATTCTGGTAAAACTAAAGGAAAGTTCTGCCAAAATCTGTTTCCAAAATTAAGCTTGAACCAAGGATTAAGAAGAACTACATGCACGAACAGACTTAGGAAAACAGATTTACACATTACTTCAAGTGTCAAGTGCTTAAAGCATAATGGATTAGGCAATAATGTAATCCAGACAATCTATCCGTTGAAGAAAAGTCGTAAAGTACGTAGTGCAAACAGTGGATAACTAGTTGTTATCTCCTCAGCTCTTTCTGGCATGTTGTACGAAGGACATGAACACTGGAACAAAGCTACTTTTTTTAAGAACACAGCCCTTATACCTGAAGTGTGAAGCCTTGCTTCCTCAGACCAAAGTGCCAGAAGTGCAACACAAAAAAAAGACTGGTACCTTATAAACTACATAATGTCAAACCAAAGTAAAAGATTTATTTCTGCAACGTCTCCAACGGGTTTTAGATCTTGTTTCCCCTTCTCTTTAATGTCCTACTGCCAAGTGAAAAATAGCAAAGAATCACAAACAACACCACACAAACCATTCCAAAGAAAATTGCTCACAATAACTGAAAGAGATGCACGTGTGATAGCAGTAGAGCTGGATGCTCATCCACAAAAAAAAAAAAAAAAGCTTATAATTTTCCAAGTATTTTACAGACACCAAGTAAGCTAAATATTGAAAGGAGCAGGAACAGACTATGGAGCTCCTCTCCTCCACCACAAACAGTGTGATTGCATGGAAAATATACCAGATACTTGTGGGCACCACTTTGCTCTCCCTATTAGTTCCACACACTTCAGAAAAGTACTATTACAGTTGAGGTTGTGAAGACAGAAAGATTACAAAATCTGATGTCGGACAGCAGCGGATGACAGCTCCCACTGGGATACACTTCACTCAAGAAAGCTGGGAGGATATTGTGATGAAAATCGAAATTTTACAAAAATGCACTGCTCAAGGCTAAACAGTGGACATTGGTAGCAGACAGCATGGAAGGAGAAGGCATCAGGATATCCAGTAAGTACTTCCTTGGCAAGCCATTAATCACCATGGGGATGCTAACAGATGTAGGAGGTCTGTAACGATTCCCTGTGGAGTCAGAGAGACAGAAATTAATGTCTCATTGACATCATAGCCTTGGCTCTGCAGCTATAAAAGGAGAACACGAATCCTACAAGACCTTTATTTAGGAACCTCAGGGAGGTCTGCATCAGGACCTTAGTGTTGATAGCTGTAAAAGTTAGTTTGGGGTGTTATTCCCTACAAAAATGAAGGACTGTAATTCTGATGCAACTCACTGATCCTCACAGATGACTGCTGTGTGTTCAGGAATGGCCCAATACCTTCCATTAGTCTTTTCACCTTCTCTACAATTTCTTAGTTTGACTGTACTCTTTCTGAGATAGAGCAACAAGAATTTTACAAAATAAAGTTCCTTGATACTTACAAATTATTGTAGACGTTCAGCTTTAGTAAGACAGTACATGTCTGCAACAAGCAGGGCACCAATGTGTGTCAGTGCCACAAGTGTGTGCTGCAATATGACACACAGACACACAACGCTGCCTCTCCTCAAGTCTCCTGCTGGCTGCGCTGCCTCACCTCAGCTCCTCACCCAGACATTCTGCCACAATCCAGGGAACAGAAGCAACACACTTCTCACCTTGGTCTAAAATCACGATTTTAGGGGAGAGAAAAGCAAAATCCAGTGCTGCATCTCTTTCTAGTTTATTTCTGAAACCCATGGTGTTTCTCCGGGCTATTAGCCGTGACAAGAAGACTGCCCAAAAGAATGTCTGGAACCAGGGAGATCAGACTCCACTGAATGCCAGTGGATTATGAAACAGGTTTCACTTATTCATGATTTCTCCAGGCAGACCACAGCACTGCAGTCCTCCCACCTCAGGGTGAAGAAAGCCCCAGCACCTGCTCTGGCAATAACAACGTAGGAACACACCAGGTCTGCAACAACCTCCTATTCCGAGCTTCCACAAAATACTGAGCAACTCTAAAAGTCACCTGTTTTTCAAGGCATCCAATGACTTGCCCTTAGGATATTTAGGAGGACTACACAGCTCCCTGGGACAGACTGTCAAGAATAACTCCAACCTTCAATGGAACTCAGATTTAACAAAGACAACCTTTTCCTGTACCATACCACCTTTTCTTTATAAGGAAAAAAAAAAAAACCAATAAGACTGTGAAATAATGTTTCACTGACTCCAATGTTTTCCATTCCAGAAGGAAAACATATGGCTTTAACTTTTCATTTACATATGTACTGTTTATCATTCATTTTGAAAAAATATCACAAAACTCTTGTACACACATCTCTCTAGGGGAGGGGACGACAAAGGGAACAAGAGATCTAATGTAACCAATGTACACAATATATCCAATATTAACTCCATCAACCAAAACCAATTTGCTTGCAAATGACAATAAAGTTGCAATTAGTGACACTCTCAAGCAGTTGTGCTCTCTGCAGGTAAAGAATGCCCAGGTTTGAAATACTTACATAATGTTAAAAATTTATTGATTGATTGATCATGGAAAATTCCCACCCTATTAAGAATTAAACATTTGCCTTAGGGTATAGTATAATCCTTCCTTGTAACTTAATTTGCAAGAATCTCAAGATACCTGGAAAGCACTGACAAAAACCCACGTTTCAAAAACTAAAAACGACGTTTCCTTTTCACCACAATTTCAGTTTTCTTCCACTATGACATCTTATGCACTAAAGAGAAACTCCAAGCAGTAGCACAGCCTGCAGAAGCAGTTTTCATTTGGCCCATGTAAGCAGTGAACAGACTCGAGTACTCATTATCCACTTATTATCCCAGCAGTTGAGCTCTTTGCCTGTAGCAGCTTTTGCAGCTTGTCCCGCTATTTAAATTCATTTTCTTCTCTATCAAAACCAGCAGAGCTCAAGCCAGCAGAGCTCTAGAAACGGGACATAGAGTCCAATTTTGATAAAAGTTTTACCTTCTCATCTTCTAATAGAAATAGCTAATTAGTCCTGTCTTCCCCAATCTCCTGTAAGAAATACTTTTCTTGGCACCCAACACTCAACAACTATGAGCAAAATGGAACTTAAAACAAATCAGGTGCTACCACAGGCCTAAGAATGTCCAGTATTTTTAGAATTTCCTAACTTCCTTCTATTCACATCCAGCTCTTCATCCCCCCTTCCACCAGTTTGCAGAAAATGCAGATACAATGCAGAAGAAACAAATGAATCACAGTTACAGGAAAGCAAATGATCACAAACAGCAAAAAGGATTAACCTAAAAAATCCTACCTATTTCACCATTAAAATCATAAAGAGTAGTTACATAAGAGGTAACAGAGAGAACGTTTCAGGAAAAAATCTGAAAGTAACAAAGTCAATTCTAGAAGAGATTATTTATATTAAAATAGCAAGAAGTAGTCAGAAAAACAGAAATAGAAAATAGTCTGGGTATCACTGGATATTATAACTATGAGGACAAGAGCAGGTGTATCTGGATGAAATGTAGACGGATCACAGTTCTCAGACAACCAAAATTTTACAAATACATTACTTTTTAATGACATATAAAAGTAAGAAATTGATTTGATGAAATATATTTTGTGTGACAATTGTGACCTACACACACAGGAGGAAGGAGCAGAGGATTAAACACCTGGCAGCCTGACTTCCAGAGAAAATATTTCTGGCCCTAAACATGATTAGTTTGGTACAAAGAATGTGGTCAAGTAAAGCCTCTTGAATAAGACAAATGAAAAATGAGGGAAAGAAAACCTTTTCCCCACACCTGAAGACTAATCCAGCACTGCCTGGTGTCCCATTATCACCTGTGGGAAAGCTGAAAACAGAAAATCTCTTGATTTATTTTTAAGAAAAACAACTCCTTTTCTTGCTTGTGCTCATGGCTATTGAAAACTCGAAACCCAAAACTGAACTATGCTTTAATGCAGGCCTGGCAGTGTTAGGAGGCTTTTGAAGGCAACCCCACAGCCTCATTCCTCACAAGCAAAGGGAAAGAACAGAAGGATTAATATTGACAGCTACCAAGCAAAGGACATCACCACAAACAAACCTGTCCTTCAACATAAACAAGCATCAAATTACAAGCACCAAAACAACACCGTGTAACAGCTGATTCCACTACAGATAACTACAGATTCCACAAAAGGCACTGCACAATGGTCATCGCCACATTTCCCCTACAGTTTAAAACAAGCTCTGATTTAACTCTCACTACAACACTTGGGTCTTGAAATAGGCAGGAAATGTTCATACACATGAAAAACCCTATTTAATTCATTTTAAAAATTGCTATGAAATTATACTTAGCATGGGTGGAAAAACGGTGAGAGACAGGCTACTCCATCTCTCAGATTGTTTTCACAGGCACAGAAACGAGGGTAGAAGAAAGAAATACGTAGTTTAGACCTTTTATGTGCAGTACAACACAGAGCAGAGTTGGAAGGAGAATACCTCTTAAATCAAATGTAAATTGTCTTGAAGTAATACACTAGTCACTCCAAGAATAAACATTGTTAATGATTTGAACTCCAAAACCTACTATGTTTCATATCTGTAGTATTAAAAAAAAAAAGCCTGATCAGTAATAATAAAGAAACAGACAGAAAAGAAACACTCTAGCAATAACTACAGAAATCACACAACTGCATTTTGACTCTCCGATATAAAAAATGTAACTATGAAAAATCAGGATATCATCAGTTTGTGGAATAGCATTACTGAAGTCTTTTTTTTATTTATTCTTTATATATAAATGTGAAGCCCCATAGAACTAAGAAATCAGAATTTATTTATTTATTCTTCCCTAACCATGGAAAGCACAGATGCAATTCCAATGCCATCCTCAAAACACAGCTACATAGTCTAGCACAGGACTTTGAACTAAGCTACTGGTGTTCCAGCAGAAAAGGAACAGGAGACTCAAACACAGGCTTTACCACCCTCTGAGGCACCAGCCAGGTCTGATTATTTTAACAACATGTCACGTAACGCCTACAAGTCATTTATCATCCAACTGCAATAACCTGAGCTTCACCTCCAGTGTCCTCAGCCTTCACCAACATCCCTGAACTACAGATTCCACAAAAGGCACTGCACACAAAGGATGGTTTGACTTAATGAACATGCAAAGTGGCTGACCAATGTACACAGTCTGACAGGTTACACAGCAGGCTAAAAAACCACAGATCTCGTGCCAACTCTGCCGTCATGTGCATATTGTTCTTCTCTCCTTCCTCCACCAAACCACCGTTTCTTAAGTTTGTACAACGTGTATTTCTTTAAGAATGCTTCCCTTCCATTGAATTTTAATGAAATTAGACAACACATACAGCACTGACTGATGGAAAACAGAAAGAAGCACAATTATCTCTATCACTCCATCAAAACGTACAACAAAAATCAAGCACATCATAACAAACTTCTATTAAAACAAAAAAATAAAGATCTACAGAAATATTGAGACACTTTTCCAAATCTCCAGGAAGGCAGAGTTCAATAATATCTCTAGGCACGACTAGCCAGCACACTTAGACATCTCTAAAACGCAAATTCAGAGACAATCAATAATGCTGTGTACATGGTTTATACAATCCATTCACTGCAAGTCATGAAAAACCCAAGGAAAATCTTATCACTTAAGCCAGATGTGCATGCCAAAAGGAAAGCACACCCCAGTATTTAAACCAGTTAAGAAAATACCTCAGATTACTCAAGTGGCAGGCTGAGCTAAACATTTATGTCATTATTATATTCAGTTATTTGGTTTTTATAACTGTTTGCAATAAGACCATTATTCCTTTGCTTTATAAAATTTATTTTTAAGTGTTTCAGAGTATCCTAATCTTAAAATGCCATCAGGTAACACTTAGGCTTTGAAAGACACTTGCTCAAATCAGCAATTTGTTTCTCATGTCTCCTCTGACACATTCAGATTTGTTTTTCCTCAATTAGCTCATCCCTCTCTGATTTCACCGAATACAAACCCTTCCAGGCATACAGACTGTTCTGTTTCACAACGCAGTTTCTGCAATACTCTGAGGAAGTGTGTGCCTCCTGCCCTCTGCGCTCCCGTCTCTTGTGAGATGTTACATGAAAATCACTGTCAGCAGGTTGGGTTATTTCAATAAAGCTCTTTTAAAATTTTCCATATCATCCAATCAATCTAAAAAAGAAAGAAACGGTACCCATGTGGTCTTCAAATGGCATCTAAACTACCTTCACACCTGGCATCACTCTCATTCCATGACAACTTATCTTTACCACTTGTTTCCCTTCTACTTAAATGAGATGGGGACTATTTTTCATTCCCCTTAAAATGTCCAACTCAGGATAATTTTCAAGGATTTTCCTCCTGCCCTGAAAATCTTGCACTCTACTATACAGCTGTAACAACTTCAAAGAGAAAACATTTACACGTCCTCCATAATAAGCCATCCCTTTAACAACTTTGCTGGCTCCCAGTATGTGCAGTGTCTTTACCAAGATCTTTGATCAGTCAAGGCTGAGCCTTTTCCTTGTTTCCACCATTAGTGTGATGCAGGCTCCAGGTTACTCCTTGCATCTTTTAACACAAATTCTCCAGCCCATTCAAATTCATCATGTGATTCTTCTTTTAATTCTCAGTATGTCAACAAAAGGCTACTTTTGTTTATTTTCAATTTATGGAAGAATTTTACAGTGTGGCCCGAAAGCCACCTGAAAAGAGCAGAATGATCACAGCCTGGAATGAGGATGACGCCGGTTCTTGCCTTAGTAACATTTAGGCTAATTTTAGCCATATTTAACTCAGCTTCCAGAAGAATCAGAAGGCAAGCAGCCACTGAGCTACATGTCATTCGCAAAGCAGCAGAGAGATATGGGACACTGCACAGAACTAAGATGAGCAGACACCCAAAACAAGGCAACCACAATCACCCCACAGCAACTCCAGGTAGCGGGTCCAGACAGAACAGAATTCTTAATGGCCTAACCGAGCGATTCAAGCAGGCACACGGAAGCATATTCCAGGGTAACAATAACATAGTTCTTAGTCTCCCCATCGTACTTCCAAACACACGTTAGTTTGCAGCACAAACAAACAAAAAGCACATTTTAATATACCCAGCAATTCCGGGCTATTTTAGAATACAATGTGGCCAGTACAGCCTTCTCACACACCTCAGAAAGACGACACATGACAACTCTGTCCAGGCTGGCAGATAACAGAGGATCTGTTTTAGTGTCAGCTGGCTCCCCAGTTTTGCTCAGGACCTGTCCAAGCAGCTCTCCCCAACAGAAACTGCAGGCAAAGCAAGCCTGAAGCAGCAACAGCAGCAGCACCACCAGTGTGCACTGTATATCCTTGGGATGACCTCTGTCCCAATCCTACAGCCAGGAACATGACGGGAGACTCACCCTTTGCTCTGCCTCACCTCCATCTCTGCCCGGTGCTTCTGTCTGCCACACAACAGTCCTATTCCTAGGGAGTTACAGAATAATTAATGCACATTAAGATGCAGATACTGAGGGGTCAAACAGGCCCTAGGAAGACAACAGCACTGGAATCCTAAGTAGGAGAAAAATCTTTTGACACAGAAAGAGAAGAAAGCAATTGGCATGTACAAACCCAAAGGTTATTACAAGCACAGCAAGAAGCAGATGTGGCACAAGTATGAAGAAATATTACAAATGAGATTCAATGCGCATCAAAAGTCAGACCAAAATGAGTATGAAAAGGGTATGACAAGAAATTAAGAAAAAAAGATCAATAAAATAGAGCAAGTCCTCTTTTAATGATAAGGATCATTAAAATCTGTTACTGGGGAAGCAGCTGTCTCTGGTCACATCTGTTCTCCTAAGGAATTGACTGAACCATCCCTAATCCAGAGGGCATATGAACACAGACCTGCTGGCCCCCACACTGGCCCCTGATCCTCTCTATGCCAGCAGATGTGTCTGGGAGAGACACGTCAGGAGGGAGAGCCAGGAGCAAGCCAGGAGTCAGCTCGAATCATGTGCTTGAGCTGTGCCCTGGCTGTGTCCTGTACCAGCAGAGGTGAAGGAAGGACACCACGTGTAGTGTGGGACAGGGCTGGCACTGGAGAGGAAGGGCAGAAGATGTAGGTGGGGAGAGGAAAGCCTGGTTTGACAGGAAAAGGGACAGGACAGAAGTTAAGTTGGAGAGGCAAGGAAGGAGCCTGGCTTCAATTAGGTGAAGAGAATATGAATGAATAGATGATCCGACTGAGAGAAGGGAAAGGTAAAGGGCATGAACACTATCCTACAGGCAAGAAGTTAAGCAGAATTAGCTCAACTGCAAAGTAGCAAACAGATTATTTTTATCTTACTTAGGAGAAAATGTTGTCACCTGATCAGATTCTCTCTGATCCCCTACAAAGACTTCAAAAAAATGACTAAGCACATTTATCTACTGCAAAACATGCACTATCATCAAACAAATGTCTAAAACCTACAAACCCCCACGAAACAGAAGACTTGGCCTTAACGGCAGATTTCCCACTTGAAATCAACTGAATTATCAGGAAACAAAGCCAGTTGAAACACAGTACTCCAGTCTTCTCCCAGTTTCATGCAAATTCCCTGTTAAATCATTCTCTTCTCCTCACCTCTGTAAATTTCTAGAAATCTGAATTCTTCAGCTTCAAAAATGGATGACACCTATACATTTTGTTTAGCACTGACTAGTCTATAAAAGAAGGATACATGGAGCAAAATACAGCAAACTCTGACAAATTACTTTTTCAGGTATCAAGGCAGGCAGTTTTTAAAAATGTGTAATTATAAGGTTTATAGAAGTTTGATGTTGCTTTTGGGGGCATAAACGTTAATTAACTTTTGGGGTTTTTCAGTGGGTCTCAGAAGACTTGCATGTTGATACATTTGGTTTATGAAACACAAGCAGTCTTAATTACAAAATAGGCATTCCTGTCAGCCACTTAGTATGGGGAGGGATAATCCAATTTAGATATAAAACCCATTTTTGCTAAAGCAATCAGTTTGTACTGGAGCAAAAATAAAGACAGTGAAAGTATGGTACGTATCTCAAGGCTATACTTTTCCCAATCAGAAAAAAATACTCAAGCAAAACTATCAAAAAGAGGGAAACATAAAAAAACAAACCGAACCAATAACTAAACCAACAGTACAGCACTGCTCAGAAGTAAAGCATCTACACAGCCATCTAAGAAAAGCCAGTACGGTGAATCCCCACTGCATTGCAATCTCCCCTTTACAACCCTGCCCATCTGTGAAGCAATTTTTTCGCAGTCCGGCTTCCGGGGTCCGCGAGGTTCCCCAGAGCACACATGTGCAGTGCCTCTGCTTTGCCGAGGGGCGGTGCTGGCTCTCCCTGTGAGGCGGGATGGGCCCACCCCCCGGGAAGGGCACGCAGTTTCTCCGGCTAAACCTGGCATTTAGATCCCCGCGGCAGCCCCAGCGGCCCAAGATGCCATGCCGGGACACCGTGGACACGCGCATCGGGGTGGGGAAGCTGCAGCGCAGGATTTGGGCTGTGGGAGCACGGCCGCAGCAGCCCGGAAAAGCCAGCAGATTCTCGGGGGGGGCGGGGGTGTTCTGAGTCAGAGGGGGCTCAGAAACGGTTCCCTTTTCCCCCGTGTGTTGACAGTCTGAGGGGAGAGGCAGAAAATGGTCCGCAGCGCTCTGGAGTGTCAGGGGTGGAGCAATGGGCGTGGCCTGCACGCATATTAACAACCTGCACTTCTTTGCAAGTTTGGCTTTCTGCGAGACCCCGGGCTGTCCCCTTCCTCACGAACGAGGGGGTTTAACTGTATTTCACTTATCAGATACTAGTGCCACTCAATTTGGCACCATTAGTTTCCCACTGATTGAAGGGCAACACTCCACAGATGTGGGGTGTAGCTGTTTTGAGTTTGGACTCTGGATCGTAACTGTCCCTAACCACGTTCTCTCACAGAACAACCTCTGACAATTCATTCTCATCTATTCATTCTCAGTCATTCCTACACAAGCTTTTGTGAGAGGAAAGTCTTTCATCACTTTTCTCTAGTCATTAGCTTGTGGCAACAGGAGGAACAATCAGAAGCCATTTTACAGGCCTGACATAGAAAAATGAAGTGCATTTGTTGTTACTGAGCTACGGGAAACACTTTGAACACACACTGACATAACCATAAACATAAAATAACTGAAGTCCACCCCCTATGTGAACCTCAGAAAAGTCTGATCGTTTGTGTTGCCCAACTGTGATATTTCATTTACAAACACAATGTTCTCAAGCACAGCAGTAAATCCAGCAAATGACAATTCTCCTAATTTCGGGCTGTTCTATCCTTGCCAAGCCACTCAATGTGCAAAGCTTCTGCTTCCTCCTCTGCAGCCCCCACTCCACCCTTTCACTCTTTACCTTACACTGGTGTTTGTCAAGTCCTGCTTAGTAAATCAATTTAATTCATTAATGTGGCTGAAAATTACCCCAGCTAAAAGCAGGGTAGTAACCACTTCTGGGTACAGGGAATGAATTGAACCTGTTCATGGAGACACGAGGCCCAAGAAAAATAAAGAAAGGAATACAGTTACGGGTCTGGAAACAACGGCTGGCAAGTGCTTCACCTATCATTAGATAGCAGGAAGATCTGAGAGCAGTTCAGCTTTGGATTAGTCTGGTAAGTCAAGCTAAACACTGGCAACAAAAGCCTAAAAGAAATTTAAAACAGCAAAGGAGGCAGCATAAAAACTGATGCAGAGGTTTTACAGCACAGCTGAACATTGGTTGCCAAGGTTCCCACCCCACTTTGGGTTTGTGACCAACTGTAACTCTTTACGGGGTCATAATGCAGTACAGACCAGGAAAACATTTTAGACTTTTGGGGTTGTTTTTCTTTTCAAATAAAAAAAATTATTTTAAAATTAAAATAAAAAGTGGGGCCTTTCCCCCTAACCTGTGACTGCGCAACTGAGTGAACCATAACAGAGTTGCGAGCAGGAACCTCTTGACCAGGTTTGACTGCTGGGGAATTTTGATTTAATTACGGAACTGTTTACGCTGCTTTTTCTTTAGGCAGGCCTGACAGATCACCACTACACCTCTCATGGTTCATTTCAGGCCCTTTCTCTGCCGGTCCAAGTATTTGGGCCAGCTAACTCAATCAGGAAAGAGAGAGGGAATCACAGTATCACAGTATTAGCAAGGTTGGAAGACACCTTGGAGATCATCAAGTCCAACCTGTAACCCAACACCAACCCATTGTCTAAACCATGGCACTAATTGCCGCATCCAGCCTACTCTTAAACACCTCCAGGGATGGCAACTCCACCAGCTCCCTGGGCAGACCATTCCAATGAGTGATCACTCTCTCTGTGAAAAAGCTCTTTCTAACATTCAGTCTAAACCTCCCCTGTTCTTCTCTGTATTGGTTTCCTGGTCCAGCTCACTGTAGGTTCACACAAACTGATGCCACCTGTGTTTCTGTCAGTTCAGAGTGAAAATGCTCACTCTCAGTCACAACCGCTCCTTCGGTTCACACTGCTACCAGTCACTCTTTTTTTTTTTTTATAATGGACATTTTTACACGGGCATCGTCACAATTTTCACTTCAAGAACACCTCAATGGGAGTTTAACTGAGTCATGTCAGCACCACTGCAGCTCCACTCCTTCCCTCCTCTTTGTTACACAGCCTGATAATTCTGTTGCAGCAGCATTGTTACAGTTGAAAGTACAGACTCAAAGGCTTGTGTTTCTTTCCATCAAGAGTTAGCCTGGGGGCAGCTCAGTAGCCAGCTCCCTACTCAGCACCCCAAGTACCACTACAGCAGAAGCACAGAGGTGTGGACAGGATGAAGGGCTCACCTGCAGCGATTCCAGGTTAGATCAGCTTTCAGAATATGTTTACACAGATGGATGCGAACAGATCCCACCACCTCCACCTCCACCCTAATTTGCTGGAAGTATGCCAGCTGCAACTCAGGCAATACATGTAACAAAGTCTAACTGCATGCTCAGGCTAAGACACCTCACCTGTAGGATCCTCTCTGAGCACTTAAGACTCCTTTAGCCTTGATGCATTTTTTCAGACTTGCTCCATTATGCAATGGAATCTCCTTTATCCTAAGGCACTGATTACCAAGGTGTCTCCAACAGGAAGACATGTGTGCATTACACTTGCTCCTGCCAAAGACACAACGCCAGCATCCCAGGCAAATAGCAAGTATTTTTATTCAGGTATTGCAGATAATGGAAAATGACAAAAACGTGATGTTCAGGTGCTGCTCATGCCTTCCTACCCCACCAGCTTCACCCTCTCACAGCATGTCATGCCTCCAGACCACACCACCCCCTAGGCCCTTTTTCTGCCCACCTAGGCTTAGATTCAACACACTCCTTCTGTGATGCTCTTCCTGCTTCACACATCATGTTCTCAGCCTCAGGACAGCCCTCCAGCCCCCAAACCAAGCAGCCCCCACCACCGTCCCTCTCCTTCCCAGCACCAGACACATCCCCACAGCCCCCAATACACACTTTTTGCTCTTCTGCCCCCTCACCCCAAGGTCAAGTTGTCCCTCGACTTCTCTCCTGTCCTTTCACTCTCAACATAACCTCTTCCCACCCACTCCCGGCCAGGCCAGACACCCCCCGCCCTGACACCGCTTGTACCCCCCATAAACACGCCGCCCCCCTTCGGCCTTCCCCCTCCCATCAGGGCAGGCTCCCACCATGTCCTTTACAGCCCTCACTTCTACCCCAGCCAGGCTGCCCCCTGCCCTTCCACCCAAAACCCAGTCCAGGCTCCCCCCTCTCTGACACCCTTCCTGCCC
>WEKX01023425.1:22535-44100 GCA_013390025.1 Pitta sordida
GGGGGGCGGGGGGCGCGAGCCTGTCCCGTGCGCGTTCCTGCCGCGTGTCCCCGTGCGTCCCGCTCGTGCCTGTACTGCGTCCTCGCGTCCCTCCGCTGTTCCCTCTGTTCCCACTTGTGTCCCCTCGTGTCCCCTTGTGTCCCCTTGTGGTGTCCCCTTGTGTCCCTTGGTGTCCCCTCACACGCACACCCGCCCCAGCGTGCGGGCGGAGCTGCCCGGAGCTCAGAGCCAAAGCTCATCGCGGGGCTCCGGGATTTCTCTTGTAGCCACAGCGGCATCTCCTTCGGCTCGCGGCTGTTCCTGGGTTTTCATGTCATCCTGCTTTTCCTCCTGAGCCCCTGGGTAAGGGCGAGCGCTCTTGTTTCCTGTCTGCAGTGGTTGTGGCCTCACGCGTTCGGCGTTTCGTTCCTGTGATCAGTGTTTGCAGACTGCAGTTTTGCTGACTTGCTGGGAAACACATCGGCCCTTTGCAGGGGTCCCCTTGCAGAACTGTGAATTAACTGCGAAATCTTCAGAGTCAGAAGCTGCTTAATTGTGAAGAGAGTGAGTCATACCAGAAAATGGAAAAAATGTGCGCGCACACACACACACACATACACACACATACACAGACACACACACACACACACATATACACACACACACACACACATATACACACACACACACACACATATACACACACACACACACACATACACATACACACACACAAACACACAAACACACACACACACAGGTGTTCCTCATGTCCCGCCACTCCCGCGGGGGATGAGCACAGGGAGAAACCTCCTCCCGTTCCCCGCACGAGGCAGGGGCACAATGGATGGATGGGAAGGTGATTAGTTAAGGTTGGAGGGTTGAGGGTGGAAGGGGCCTCTGGAGGTCATCCCATCCAACCTCCCTGTTTAAGCAGGGTCCACTAGAATGCACCGCTCAGGATTGTGTCCAGGCAGTTTTTGGGTGTCTTCAGTGAGGGAGACTCCACAGCCTCTCTGGGCAACCTGTTCCAGTGCACAGTCACCCACACAGCAAAGTTCTTTCTAACGTTCAGGTGGAACTTCCTGTGCATCAGTTCCTGCCCATTGCCTCTTGTCCTACTGCTTGGCACCACTGAAAAGAGCCTAGCTCTGTCCTTTTGGCACCTTCCCTTCAGATACCAACAGACATTGATGAGATCCACTCTGTTCTTCACCAGGCTAAACAGCCCCAGCTCCCTCAGCCTTTCCTCATTTGGGAGATGCCTCAGTCTCCTAATAACCTTTGGATATGATAGAGTTTTTACAAAACCATGAAGCCAGTGACTGATGACACAGTTACAGCTGCGTTGCAAAACTGGAATCTGGTTCCAGCTTGAAATTTTGATAATTTAGGGAATAAATGGGCTGTGTATATATCAGGACCTGGGGATTTTAATTTGGGTTTTTGTTAAGCAACTGTTGGCAAACACTCTGTCCCGATGGAGTAAGTACACACTGTATTCCCTGTGGTCAAGTCAGAAAAAGATTGTGTCAAAACCTGGGTAGGAGATACATCCCAAAGGCTGTAGGAAGATCTAGCAAACTAGCCTGCAGTCAAATACAGACTTGGAACAGATCCTCAGGAAGAACAGCAAGAACATTCCTTCCTCTTACTGCCTGGCTCTAAATTGTCCTGCTCAGCCTGCAGAGTTCCCCTCACTGATCAGACTTGAAACCAACATGTACCACTGCCAAAAAGACAGAGAAAATTTGTCACTGATTTTGCAAACCCCTTTACTGTTCCTCCAAAGCAGCTTGCTGTAGGTGCAAGAACATACTTGCATTTCAATTTTAGCAGCCCACAGATGTGTAGGTTTGATTGTTCACAGAACCTGGGTCCACTGAGAGACTATTTGCAGACTCCCAACGAATCTGCAGTAGGAGATTTTTGGCCTAAATAGTTCAATTATACTATTTCAGTCAAGCGTGCTTGACCGACCAACAAACCACCTTTAGGTAAAACCCTGTCTCTGACAGGCTGTATTTAAAATCTAGTAGAAAACTCTGGGGATAACTTTAAATTCAGCTTTAGTGCTGAGGTACAGCTCCCCTGCAGCTGCAGTTGTGTGGCTGCGTAAGGGAGTGAATATTGACCCTCACAGGAAAGCAGCCTTGGCAAGATAACCTGCTATGAGGGCTGTCTGGACTTTGGCTGGGACCTAGTGCCTTGTTTGCTGTTTTTGTATTACTCTGTAAAAAAATGCTTGCGGGCAAAAAAGGCAATTATTGCCTAAGTTATGGATTCTGGCTCTCTTCTCTTGCATGTTTTGGCTTTGATACCACTCTGGGCTTAAGGCTTGCTGGCTGCCTTGTATTTGTAAGCAGGGAGCTATGGCACATACAATAGTAATGATTACACAAACTAATGATTTCACTTTTGACACACGTTTTTGCAGTCAATATTAATTTTGGGAGGACTTACCCTGCTCAAGTTAAGGAAAAGTGGTAAAGAAGGATCCAAGAAGATACGTTGTTCATTTGTGCATCACCTCTCATGTGTCTGAACAGTTGCCTGCTCACAACTGAAGGCTTTTGCATCTCTTCTGTTGGGTCAGCTGAGGAAGACTGATCATGCACTGATAAAGAAGGCAGTAGAGTCCTGACCTTGCTCCATGCCGTTTTCCATGGGGTTGCAATACTCTGGGAAGGGGCCCTGTGGGTAAAGCAGCATGGGAATACTGCTGATGTCCCAATTGGCATTGGATGCCTCCCCAGGATACACGATCCTGGGAGAAACCTACCCTTGATTGGAACAGGGATGAACAGTGCCGAAAAAGGATGGAATCTCATTAATTAAAATAACATTGAGGACCATCTCATAAATTTAAAAACAACATTGAGGATACTTTTGTCCTGTAAGTACCTGGGGTATTCAGAAATGCTTCTTGTCATATGAACTAGGCTCTATACTGGGAATAGCAAAGTGTGTATAAAGTTACTTAAACAAACACTAGTGGTGAATCCTGTGGCATAAAGCCAGGTATGTGGCACACACTGTTCAGGGTTTGCCTTGTAGTATCCAGGTGCCTTGAAGAGAGCTAATCAGACCAGTTCCAAAAACAAAGCCAAGGAGTGAGCTAATTGCTAAGCAGCATAAATGGTGGGGGAGCTGAGTGCTCAGATAACTCGTGGTCCTTGTTGGTGTTGCAGTGTCAGATATATCAATGTGTCTGAACAAAAACTTAGGCTGGCAAAAATACCAGATGGATGCATGAGCCTCTTTAGAATAGCAGTGGCAACCTGGGCTCCATGCCTTGTGCCACAGGAGTGATGTGACAGTGTCTCACTGCATTGAGACTCTCTGTTCCAGTTGCCCATGTACCTGTTTGCAGATGGGTTAATGGGTGGGCAGCACTGCGTTCCTTTAATTTGCCTGTACTGATCATATCCGGGAGTCAAATGGCTCGGGGTAGCAATTGCTGAATGAACAGAAGTAGTGCTTGGCTTTCCCGGTTTTAGTGGGCCTCACAGTCTGAGAACATTCTCTGCTGCTATCTTCAGCATCTGCTAAGTCTGGTATCTGCAAATAAATTACATATCTCACCCCATGAGAGTAGCTGGAGATGTGAAGATTGTCTTCTTGCCTTCACGCTGAGAAGTTACGAGTGTTAGGAAGTGGTCTGACCAGGAATTTGAGGGTTTAACTAATTAGAGCAAATACAGGCAGAAAAAAATAAACTGAGGGAAAGAGCCAACCAGGGAACTTGACATTGCAGGAGACTTAGTCTTCCAAATGCATTAGGATCTGGGAAATCTTCCTTCTAAACTTTTTTAAATATTGTAACAATCTGGAAACATTTTAACTTGGAAGAAATGTTATGCTTTGCTCTCTCCATTCCCTCATGTTGCTTTCCAACTTGTGTCCTTTTTTTGCTATGTGTTTGTTTTCTCCCTCGGGACAGGTGATCCAGCTTTTCCCTGCTACTCATGCAGCTTTCGGTGCCTCAACTTCAATACTGGAAGTAACTTCTCTCATCTGATAAGAACTGCTCTTTCCAGCAGAAGGGGGGTTTTGCATTCACTTATTTTTCTGCTTTTCCCATTTTTCTACTCTCATTGCTATTATGCTTCACTTTGTTTTCCTGCCATCTGTGCAGCTGTCTCATGCCTCCATCACAAAGTTTATGAAATCCAGACTGAAAAATATCCTGCTGCTAAAATCTAGGAATTAAATTCATCGTCCTTCTCAGGTCAGTGACAATGAGTATATGCAGATACCTACTTCCTTCAGTAAACTCCATAGGAGCCTGAAGATGTTGCTCCAGTCTCCTTTCCTTCTCAAAATCCAGGACAAATGATAGGTCCAGTATGTTTTATAGATATAAACCACATGCTTGTAACATGCACCACAAATAAATGGAATGGCTGTATTGAGTGGAAGTGAATGGCCATTAACTGAGTTGATTTGCCTTCCTCCAAGGAAAAACCCTTTAAGAACTACTTTTCACCCTTGTCCCTGAAGCTACATACACTTTAATCTTAACCCATTTTGCATTATTTGAAAAGAGATTCTTTTCTGGCTTGCAACCATGAATGATTCTGGTTCATTTTTTAGCAGGGGATAATCTCAAATTACCCTTGTGTTTGCTGATATTTCAAGGTAAAGGAATTATCTGGAAGTTTCCCCATTTTCCAGATGTAATAATGTCCAGACTAAATATGGAATGGACTGTGGGATAATACCTTGTGAACACTTAAATACCTGCAATAATATCCTCCTGTTTATATAAATATGGATTTTTTTCCAGAGATAAATGCTGAAGTCTTTCTTACAGAGGTACTAAGAGTTATATTAAGAAAACAAAATCATAACATTCAGCACACTGACCCCGCAGGCCAAACCAAGAGATGTCATACTGAGCCATATTCATGCTACTGGCACCAATAGAATTGTACTTCAACTGTATTTAGCCTATGTGTGCTGTTCCTGGAGACAGGGATTTGTTCTTTCCAAATCAGGTGACAGGGTTGGTCATTAAAGGCTAAGTTAAGCCACTGGGTTCACTAGAGAAGGAATGAGAGGCAGTGCATGTGGACACACCATCTCAAGAGCAGCTCAGAACAGCAAATGTGACCCTTCTGCTTCTTTGCTGCTCTCCTGCTTTACAGGAAAGTGTTTTCTGTAGTTCTGGAAAGTGCAAAAATCACATCTTGCATCATCTAGGTGCCTCAGCGTACTCCTCTGCTTGAAACCCCCTTGCTCAGCTCCCCACCTGTGTTTGAAACCATTGCAACCCACCTTGACACCACCCAGACAGAATAAAATCTTTTCTGGTGCTCTCAAAAGGTGTGTCTGCTTGTGCTTTACAGTCACAGAGCAGTGTTTGGAACCCATGTCCCTCCGCTGCCATCCTCCTGTCTCAATGTTTATCAAACCGAGTAGCCGGGAAAGACCTGTCCCACGTCGCGTCCACATCCTTCATTTCTGCCTGCCAGGTGAGGGCAGCAGCCTTCAAACGTGCAGGTGACACCTTTCCCAGACTACGGGTGGGAAGGCTGGGAGCAGATTGGGATTGCTCACTGCTGCATACAGGGAGCTATGGGGCAGCATTTGATGGGTCTGCACTCCTACAGGGTTCCAAGAACTGAAGTAAAGCTTTGCACCTCCATTGTTTATGACCCGTGATAGCTAATTCACTCTCTGTCTCTTTTTTGTTTCTTTTGAATGATACCTGGGATTAATGTGTTATAGAGAGATCTGGCCCTAAGGAGGGTAGACACCAGCCAGTCATTGTCATTGGCTCGTAGGAGCAGCAGTGAGGAGGTGGCTGTTATTCAGCAGCATCTATGCAAAGGACCTTTGAGAAAACAGGACAGAAAAAAAGAGGCAGGAATAAATGATGACATCCTCAAGTAAAAATTTTTCTTTTCCACTCCTCTTCACCTACTCCCAACTTCTTCTCAAGGTCATTACTGCAACATTATTTATGCTTCAAGCACAAGCATTTTTTCAGTCATGAACTTAAGAAAATACTCAGAGGATGTCGTTTTTTTCTCTGTGTTTTGAGTTTCTAGTGTACTTAAAGGTTCTGTAATAAAAATGTCTGTGCATCAAGTTGGGCTGCTGAGACCACAGACAGAAATTTAGTTATTCTACAGCAACTAAGCACCCAACACCTCATTTAAAAATTAATGATAGTTTCTAGAAACTCAGCATTTTTATAAAGGCTTTCAATTTAAGCCTGGAGTTTCTTTCCCCAGAAGAGTAATGAACAGTAAATTTCAGCCAAATAGTTTTTAAAGGCTCATGTTGAAATAGCCTGAGGGCTGATCACTCCTGTTGTCAGCACTTGGATGTCACAGCAGTATGTAGTATTCAACAACCTGAGTACCTGCTGCTTAACCACCACATTTTCCAGATTTGTATTTTCAAGCAGACTGGCAGTGATTTTATGTTATTGTGGAATGATAAACTGCATCATCCTTCAGCAGGCCTGTGGATTTCAAGAGCTATGGATGGTGAATGGCTCAGAGGAGGCTCTTTGAGACAAGCTGCTCCCTTTGCCTTTATGTTCAAGAGGGTGGCTGCTCAGCTGTCTTTTGCTGCAAGGTGTCTTGAAAGTCCTCTAACGTTCAAATTAAAGAAACAGTACACCCATGGTTGCTATTAGCTTTTGAAATACTGTTCTTAGGTTGGCAGATGTAGCTTTAGATATCTGTATTTGGACCTCCTGTCAAAAATCAAGGCAGGATAAAAAGCAGTGATGAATTTGATGGGACAGCAGCCTCAGATTCTGCTGTTGGTTCCTTTCTGCTGGGCCAAGCTTTGAATGTATATGAACAAGAAGGAAGGAAATAAGTTGAAGGAAACTGGTTAAAACTCTCAAAAGAACAATTTTTAGACATAGGAGCATTCAGAGGAAAAAACTTTTTTCAGCACCTCTGGCTCACTCCTAAGAACCATTTATGATCTTTCTTCTAAATAATTTGAGAGAGTCACTAAAGCATAGCAACACTGCATTGTCCCTAGGGGGAAAAAAAGGACTAAAGAACCTTGAGAAAAACCTTGAATAATGAAGAAAACAAAGCACAAATATTTTATTTGTGTGATATTGTTGAAACTCTCAAACGGCATAAATATAATAAACAATAGTGAAGTATAGGATATTTCTGTTGGATTCCCTACACTCAAGATGACCTAACCTACCTCAAGCATGGTTCCAGTTTTGAACTTGTGAATTATTTGAACACTCTAAACTTGTGAAAATAAGCACTATTTTTCTACTGTTCTACATTGTGCATTGTTTTGTTCTCTGTAAATAGACTGAGAACTAGCAAATGAAAGTACATTACAGAAAGATACAAATCAAAATAAAAACTGTCAATAAACCAAAAACAACACAAGGGGGAAAATGTAATAAATACAGAAATAATGAAACAAAATTAAATACTCATCACTGAGCACAGCTCTGTGGGCTCCAGATGATTTTGTCACTGTTTGAGTTCTGATCTCCTTTACAGATGTTTCCTGCAGAGGCTTCCTTCATACTAACTCTAGCATGGCAAACAGAAAAACCTAGCATCTTAAGGTCACCTAGCATCTTAAGGTCAGTATTTTCAGAGAACCCTGTGGGAGTTAGATGTTCAGATCTCATTAGATTTCAGTGCAGGTTGGAAATCTAACTCTGTATCTCTAAAAATAAATCATCTCCTTAAAGTAATAGGTTATTTCTTTGCTTCTACCAATATTATCCTCCGGAGAATAGTTTTCAGAATTTTGTCTGGTTGTGAGTAAATGCTGTGGGGTTATATTAGTATTTGGGTACCCAGCTAGAAGAGTTGAACTTGATTGTAAATTCTTTATTAAGAATAGGCTTTCTCTCTGCACCTTAAGCCCAAAACTCCATCCATGCCTTTGAGTGGCAGTAACAACTCAAAAGCATGTCTTGCAGATTGCTTAATGTCCAGCTTTTTGTACATCATGTGTTAAGAATTACCTATTGTTTGTAGCATCAATGATAGGGTTTTCATCACTCCCTGGGAGAGGTAATTTTGCACCCTGATGTGTCAGTGTCAGAAGGCTTCTTGTGACATTTTTATTGGGGTGTTTTAACATTATAGGATTTTGATGGTAGAGAGCAGAAAGCTTACTGTGTTGGCTAGAGCTCAGAATGCATGTGCATATGCTTGTGCATGGAAATGAGGTAACTGGTCAGAGGTGGTATCATTTTACATTCCCCTCCCACACCAGGAAAGCACCTTCCTTCTACTATTTCTGGAAAATAAAAGAATTTTGCTTGGTTCATTTTTTATGGAGAAGAAATGCAATGTTAATGTTTTGTACAGATTTCTTTGGTCAAAAGCCAAAGGGAGAACTAATTCAGCCTTGGCTGAGATAATATGCTGCCCCTGAAAAACAAGGCAGTATGGGTAGTTGATGGCCTGATGTCCATGAATGTTCAATTTAAGTCTCCATGCCACAAAAAAAGATCAATCCAAATGATAGACATCAAGTAAGTTCCCTCATAGCAGAACTTTAGCAAACTTCACATGGGAAATCACAGTATGTGCAAGAAATTATACCTTCACCAGGCACTCCAACACCCACTGAACTGCACCCATCTCTGCTTATGGAGAGGGATGTAAAAATAGTGCAGAGTAGCCTATTTTCATAGGATGAAGTTAAATTTTAAGTTAGCTAAATAGCCCAGGTTGAAACAGTATGCAGCTTCTACCACTGTATGAAACAGCTATAATTACTGATGATCCAAAAAAAGAGATATACAGGTTTACAGGCTTAACAGAAGCTCATTGTCTTAAAACAAATGCCACTTAACATCCAATATCGCAGTTTATTTTAGCTGAAGAAAGTAAATCCCAGGGCCATCTCTTACCAGTACAATTTTCTAGAAGGATTTTTGAAATCCTGTTTTCCCATGTGTTTACTTAAATGACCTTTGGAAATGCTGGCTTTTTATTTAAAGAAATCATGGGTTTGGGATGCAGTTCATCCTTTTTATAATTCAGAGGCTGGAGGATATGGTACTCTGTTTCATGTACAAGTCTTAAAATAAAGGTGTTAAAATGATCCTCTAGCCAGGTTGAAATCAAGAATATTTATCCTACAGTCATGCACTGTTGCCCAAGGATTCTTGCAGAAATTCTTCTTATTATACCTGAGCCTGTGTTCGTTCATCTTACCTTTATCCAACTACCTGGAGCAGCTAAGGAATGAGATATGCATCCTGAGCTACTTTAATAGTCAAGGGAATGTGGAGCCTCTCTGGCGCAGCCACCTTAAATCTGATCTGGACTCTCAAGTACCTTCCCTATCTGCCTTGACCACACAGGATTCAATGGAGACTAACCTAGGAATGGTGAAATCTACCAAAAATCTCCTCATTGGCTGCACAACCCCTGTATCAGATGTGTAGGAAGGAGAGGCAGGCTTTGGGGCAGCATGGAGAGCATCACTGGCCTTTGCAGTGGAGTGTCCTCCCTTGTAGTTGTCTTGGTATGGTGGGAAAGTGTACCCTGAGAGCCTTTCCCGCAGGATTAAGGAGGGGTCAAACTAGGTCTTACCCACAGGAACTGGATACATTAGAAGAGCAGATACAGTTGTCCAAATCTGAAGCCTGATTCTTCACTGCTTTAGATAGAACAGTGAGAGCAAATGTTTTTGTTTGTGTGTTGATCTTCTTTACAACTAATTTCTTGTTATTTATTGAGCCATTTTATGTCATAAAATGAATAGTAATCTTACCTCTCAAAACAGTGCTATGCCCGGGTATGGTGTGAAAGTTTTGTATTTGGGAAATAATTTGCTTTAGCTTTACTCAGGGAATGTTTGGGTTAAATGGCAGCTGCCTTATGGTTTTTGTGCACATTTTTTGAGTTTTCTTTTTATATTTTTCATAGCTCCCCAAGGATGTGTGTATAGTGTCAACAATAAGGAACAATATGAACTTTTACTGTAAGGAACTGCAATATCATGGTAATCTAGTTTTCATGGTAATTTGGCCCATGGAAGTCTCTCCCAGGAATAAAAATGCCTGAGAAAAATGGAATTCACATAAACTCTCATTATTTTCTAAGTTCATCTATGTGTCTGCGGGGAACTAGAAGAGTTGTCAGCCTCTAAATATAAATTTCACTGCCCAAGAATGAAAGATCAGTACATACTCAAATGCCAGATCCAGTAAAAATAAAATTCTGCATTAGTTCCATTGATAACAAAACCTTGGTACAGTGCAAAAATACCACAATAATCAGCACAATATAAAAGAATTAGGGTGTGGTTCCTTGACGGCTGAAGCCAATCTAAGCTGAACTGTTTCCCTTCATGGTCACACCACCCATCCTTGTCATCACAGGACTATTTATTTTATTTTGTTAGTTTTCAAACAATTAGTACTTGGACCTGCCCTGCCCTGCCAGGGAGTCAGAGGAGCAGCAAAGAGCATATATGTACGAAGTGTCAGGTGGGTCACACTCCACATAATCACCCGTGAGCAGGCAGGGAACACAAGGCAGCAAAGCCTTCCTGAGAAAAGCGATGACATTACATGTTTTTGCTCAGAGTAATTTGCAAGTCCTTTGGTTTGTGTAACAGTAATCCATATGATTAATTTACCATCTTAGATAGAAATTAGGAAACCTGTTTGCCAAAGACTTGCCAAACCAGTCCTTCTCACAGTCTGGTATGACATTTATGTGTTTGTCTTCATGTGAATAGACCACTGCTCGAAGCAGATAGGAATAGGTAAAGAAAAAGGAAAACAATGAATGTCATGTAAAAATATTTTATGGATGAGCAGCTCTGTCTGTGTAAGAGAAGGGAATAAACTATCCCAGAAGAGGAAGTAGAATAATGCAGGTATCTTTTGCAATTATGTATATCTATGATAGTTGTATAAATATCTTAGCAAAACCTCATTTCCTTAAATTAAATAGTTATAGCAGCTCCAAAACTGCGTGCATAGTGTGATTATTTAAAGAGAAAAGAAAAATATTAATAAATTTTTAAAAATAATTGGAATAATTGCAGAGAATACAGGAATTTGGAAATAATTAACATTCAGTAACTACATTTTAAATGGCCCAGAAAGTGAAGAATAGTGCCACTGTAAACTGGGCAGTCCAGCTAGAACTGAAAGAATAAAGTATTGCTGCTTATTTAAAGTTCTCTGCAAATCTATAAGGACCTGGAGGCAGTTGTGTGCATGACTTAAGCCACATTATTGGTGTGTGAAGTGGCTCCTTGTGAGAGCTGTGCCAAAAGCCAGTACCTGCACTGGGACAGGTTTCACTCTTGTGTCCAGTTCCCTCTTTGTGTATTCACAGGCACTATGAAAGTGAAATGAATGCAGCAATCTTCACCTCCTGGCAGATGCCAAATTTCTTTCCCAGGAGAATGGCCCACCGCCTGCCTAACACAATACAAAGAAGGTTTTTTTCCAGCCGTGCCCTGCAAGTCAATACTCGCTGTTGTGTAACTAAACACAACGTATCAGCTCACATTGCCCTTTTAATGGGGAAAAATATTACTTTTTAAGATTTGTGGCTAGATTCATCACATGCCTGGCAGCTCTGTGCTGCTCCAATGACACGAAACAGTGTTCAGTCTGCAATAACTGGTTGATTAAACCAGTTCGTTGTGGTATCACTGGAGCAGTGCAAACCAGATGAAGCATATCAGCAAACCAAATTTATCAGCTTTGCTTTTAAGGGATTTATATCTCAGCCTAACAGAATTTCCAATGTAAAAAAATTAATTGATTAATTAATTCATTCCACACTTAAAAGCTTGATATTTTCTTCTTCGGTCATAAATTAATTAATTTAGACGTTTAAATGCTTAATGTTTACTTCTTGAGGAAAAAGCACTATAGAATGCTCTCAAAAATTCTGTCCTCTATTCCATAAGCAGGTTTGTGTAATGTTGGTGACATCTGGATGTGAGGACCAGGACTGGGTGCAACTTGTGCTAGTGAGGAGCAGTAAGTTATCTCAGTGTGCCACATGAGGCAGAATCTTAAATCATGTCCAGTGACATTTGCTTTACAGAACATGCAAGATGGCACCAAGAGCCAAGTACAATGTTGCTTATGGAGAGCAAATGTACAGGAAATAACCTTTGATGCTGCCTTAGAATTAAAACAAAACAGGACATGGAAAGGTTTAATGGGAAAGATGACTCTGCAGAAAGGAAACTAAGCCTTATTTATAAAGCAGGACTCATGACCTCTCCGAGAGAGAGAACTCAGCCTGCCATTTTCTACCGCAGCTACATTACGCCTTGTGAATGATCAGTCTATTATTTCCAAAATGTCCAGGCTAATTTGCTATTGTGAAATTAAATTTCTCCAAATGAGACAAAAAAGTGCATTCCCCATTCAGGATTACACTCCGTACATGCCAAATCTGAAGTTAGAAACCCAAGCTGTTTTGGAGTTATCTGAGCATTAAAAAAAAAAAGAAAAAAAAACTCCCTCCTCTTAACAATTTTTTGAGAAGAAAGCTGTTCATCGTTTTCCAGGGAAAAAAGAAAAATCACTTGGCCAATGTCAAGTGTGGGAAATTTCAAGCCGAAATGTAAATCTCTGATCATTATAGAAGCAATGGTGACTAGCAGTTCGAATTGAAAGTCATCCTAGGAGACAAAAACACTAACTCCAAAGTTCAGGCTGAATTTTGCCTCCACTGTGGGTCTGATTTTCAAAATGGTCTACTAATTTTCCCAAAGGGAAGAGATTTGCTTGAAATTGGTCATGCTCCATTTCTGCAGCAGAGTTTTCCAGAGAAGCCTGGCAAAATTAGGCAAGGGACGAGGGCTGCTTCTTTTGGATGGGTTTTGTATTTTAGTACAATATTTTATATACTACCTCCTCCCTAGCTACACTGGGAGGAGGTCTGGTTTTTTGGGGCAGGCTTTGTATTTTAGTAAAACATTTTCTAAATGTAACTATGCTATGAAAAACTCATTGTCTAAATGTTTTTGTCTCACCAAATCCTGTCAGTGAGTTTGCCTTGCAGCTTCTTGACTGTTCTGCTAATTTGGCTGGAGAGGTATATCAATCTCTGAATTATTTGAGGAAAGGGGCTTTGGGAAAACAGTTAAAAAATTAACTAAAGTTATTCTTAAGCCTAGAAAGCGAAGTACCTTTGCAGAAAAAGAATATTAACACACAGATGAAGGGACCTTTATATGGGCAGCATTCATCTTATGAAATTTATGGACAGCTTTGCTCCCCATGACCCATGGGATGTTGTGTGTAATAACTCTGTGCCTCCGAGATTTCTAACCCCACCCATCATCTGAAAAATCCTCTTGCATGTCAAATGTTTTGATGATATCTAAGCACAAAGGATTTCTCAAAATGATACATATTAAGTAGCACTGAAATTTCCTGTTTACAATGCTATAAAACCAAATTCTAAGGTCTCTGTGCAAACCAAATATTGACTTTCAGGGGTCATAGAGCAACTATTGACCTATGTTGGCATGCAAGGAATTACACATCTGAATCTAGATATGAGATCTATGTGTCGCAGCTTAGCTACACCAAAGTATGGTAAAGTTACAGTGAGGTAGTCATGTCTGCATGAAAACAGATTCACAGCCTGCCAGGAGACCTGTCCTCTAGACTCACTGCTGATACCGTCTATGTCTCCCTTTGCAGAGCAAGATGGCTCCCGTGGAGACAGCAGGGCTAGAAACCAAACCAAAGTATCCTGAGAGCATCAGGATTCAAATCCCACTGGATCAGGCCCAGAAGGGTGGCTCAGTGCACCATGGCAGGTAAATTTGCACATAATATACACTTCATTTTGAAGTCTGGGACACATTCCGCCTCACTGAGGTCAATATTGGTTGACTCAACATCATTGAATGCGTGTCCCTCTGTGCACTGCCTTGTTCACTGGTATCACCTATATTATGTATGCTGTCTATAATTACTTGTAGCCAGGTAAGAATTTGTTTCATCTACCAGGTAACAAGCAATAGGACAAGAGGAAATGGCCTCAAGTTGTACAGAAGAGATTTAGATGGGATATTAGGAAAAATGTCTTCACTGAAAAGGTGATTAAGCTCTGGAACTGGCTGCTCAAGAAAGTGATTGAGTTACCATCACATGTAAATATGTCATTTAGGGACTTGGTTTAGTGGTGGGTTTAGCAGAGCTGTGTTAGTGCTTGGCTTGTTGATCTTAAAGGTCTTTTCCAACTTCAATATTCACAGAATCACACAGAATCACAGAATACTACTAGTTGGAAGGGACCCACAAGGATCATCTAGTCCAACTCACCATCTAACACCCGTACAGAGACCGAACGCACACCCCAAGGTGGTGAACATAAACCTAGATCCCTCACAGGCTCACAGGCCACTTAGAGCCAGAACGGACCCACAGGACCATCCAGCCCGACAACCCCAGCTAGGCCATGTCACTAAGCTCCTCATCCAGTCTCCTCTTAAACACCTCCAGGGAGAGCAACTCCACCACCTCCCTGGGCAGACTATTCCAATGAGAAATCACTCTCTCTGTGAAAAATCTCTTCCTAACATCCAGTCTAAATCTCCCTTAACGCAGTTTGAGGCCATGTCCTCTTGTTCCGGTGTTGTCAGCCTGAGAGAAGAGATTCACACCCACCTGGCAGCAACCTCCCTTCAGGTAGTTGTAAACAGCAATGAGGTCACCTCTGAGCCTCCTCTTCTCCAGGCTGAACTACGATTCTATGACTACTTTATATATGAACTCCCATATATACACGTGTATGTATTTGCTTCTCTTTCTCTTATTATTTAGATGACATAGAGATGCATAAATCCATATGCAGCTCACTGCATTTTTTTTTTCTGGGGTTGAGTAGAGCCATGTTCACGGAAAGTGTCATGATAATACAGTGATCCTCCGCATAGTCGTGATCCTTAATTTCCGGGATCCGATTAGTCACTGATGATTTTCCAGCAAGCTGTGGAACCTGGCGCGTGAGCAGAGCCTACCGCGAACCCAGTCTGCTCAGGATTATGTAAATTGGTCCCAGCCGGGAGCTGGCGTGGCCGGGATGCGTTTAGTGTAAATGTGTGTTTTTGCACAGCTGGAATTGTCCTCCACCGGGCTACAAGACGGGGTNCCTCACTGAGGTCAATATTGGTTGACTCAACATCATTGAATGCGTGTCCCTCTGTGCACTGCCTTGTTCACTGGTATCACCTATATTATGTATGCTGTCTATAATTACTTGTAGCCAGGTAAGAATTTGTTTCATCTACCAGGTAACAAGCAATAGGACAAGAGGAAATGGCCTCAAGTTGTACAGAAGAGATTTAGATGGGATATTAGGAAAAATGTCTTCACTGAAAAGGTGATTAAGCTCTGGAACTGGCTGCTCAAGAAAGTGATTGAGTTACCATCACATGTAAATATGTCATTTAGGGACTTGGTTTAGTGGTGGGTTTAGCAGAGCTGTGTTAGTGCTTGGCTTGTTGATCTTAAAGGTCTTTTCCAACTTCAATATTCACAGAATCACACAGAATCACAGAATACTACTAGTTGGAAGGGACCCACAAGGATCATCTAGTCCAACTCACCATCTAACACCCGTACAGAGACCGAACGCACACCCCAAGGTGGTGAACATAAACCTAGATCCCTCACAGGCTCACAGGCCACTTAGAGCCAGAACGGACCCACAGGACCATCCAGCCCGACAACCCCAGCTAGGCCATGTCACTAAGCTCCTCATCCAGTCTCCTCTTAAACACCTCCAGGGAGAGCAACTCCACCACCTCCCTGGGCAGACTATTCCAATGAGAAATCACTCTCTCTGTGAAAAATCTCTTCCTAACATCCAGTCTAAATCTCCCTTAACGCAGTTTGAGGCCATGTCCTCTTGTTCCGGTGTTGTCAGCCTGAGAGAAGAGATTCACACCCACCTGGCAGCAACCTCCCTTCAGGTAGTTGTAAACAGCAATGAGGTCACCTCTGAGCCTCCTCTTCTCCAGGCTGAACTACGATTCTATGACTACTTTATATATGAACTCCCATATATACACGTGTATGTATTTGCTTCTCTTTCTCTTATTATTTAGATGACATAGAGATGCATAAATCCATATGCAGCTCACTGCATTTTTTTTTTCTGGGGTTGAGTAGAGCCATGTTCACAGAAAGTGTCATGATAATACAGTGATCCTCCGCATAGTCGTGATCCTTAATTTCCGGGATCCGATTAGTCACTGATGATTTTCCAGCAAGCTGTGGAACCTGGCGCGTGAGCAGAGCCTACCGCGAACCCAGTCTGCTCAGGATTATGTAAATTGGTCCCAGCCGGGAGCTGGCGTGGCCGGGATGCGTTTAGTGTAAATGTGTGTTTTTGCACAGCTGGAATTGTCCTCCACCGGGCTACAAGACGGGGTGATGGGGCTGCCATTGTGTGTGTCTGTACGTGAGGGTTGGGGGGCACCTTCCCCCCCCCAACCCCTGCGATGCCCTTTGTGTGCCCACAGTCAGGCAGGCTGCAGCAGCCGCAGGGCAGCCGCGCCATGCTGAGCCAGGTGCAGGGGGGGACCCGAGCCAAGCCAAGCACCCGCCATCCCTCCCTGCCTGCTAGACATGCGGCTGTTTTCTGTCTGCCCAGACAAAGTTCTTTCAGGGATGCACAGTAGATAAACTTACACAATGGAATAAAGCTTGCAAGAACAGGGACCCTTCCAACAGAAACTCTTGAGCCCTTCCCTGGCTGCTGATGTCCCGCCTCCCTCTGTCTCCCATTGGCTTCCTGGGTGCTGCTGTGTGCTGCAGACGACTGTAAAACAGGGTTCTACAGTCAGACGACTGTAAAACAGTGTTCTATCTCTCCTGCTTTACTTTGCACTGCCATAGCCCCAATCTGAAACAGTTTTTGGGACTGCATCTCTGACCCTCTGCCGGGGCTGGCACGGGGAAATCTCCCACGGCTCCTGGCACATATGGTCCTTCCCCGAGCCGGTCCTGGCAATCGCCACACTCCTCCTCCTCTGTGCCCACAGTCAGGCAGGTCCCGTGGCCAGGGCCCGGCGGAGCCCAGGGGCTGTGCCCGCTGCTTGCCTGCCCACCCTGGTGCTCGCTCACCCTGCTGCCAAACGCAGCAGCCGCCCACCTCCCTCACCAGAGCACAGCCATGTCGGGCAGCCCCCAGGCGACCGAGACAAGCCCCGCCCTCAGGACTGTCCTCCAGACCTTATTAGGGGAGGGAGCATGGCTACAGACATGGTGTACTTGACTATGTAGTGGGTTCGCTATCTTCGCAGATTCCAGGACTCGCGTGAAGAGGGCCAGACCCAGCAGCCCATGAGTAACGGGGCATCACTGTATAATTTTTTCTGGTTGTTACTGGAAAATTGAATTGCTGATGATAATGGATAAATACAACAGGATAACTGAAAATTCAGGAATATATGTATTTCCTAATTTAAAAGTGAAAAGGGTCAGGCTTATGAAGTACAGAAGTAAGAGACAGAATTTATATTACGTATGTGAATGGTAATTAGGAATCTAGTTTAAATACATTACTAGATGCTTGAAAAGACATCACTGAATAAAGAAGGTGATTGATTTAGGTCTTGATTTTGGGAAAGAAGGTCTTGATTTAAAAAGTCAACTGAAATTCAGATGGAAAAATTAAAGAAAAAATATTTACGAAAATTTAAATAATTATTGAGATATGTAATTAAGTTTAAGAAAAGTGTAAATGTCAGAGTAGAAACTATACATTGATTTGAATTATATAAATCCCAAAGAAATTAAAATAATGCAATAAAATATGTAAACCTAAAAAAAATTTAACTGTTTTATGTAAACTGAGACCAAGAGAAAGTGACTAGTGTTAGAAGTCTGTTACTTAAAGGAAGTTGACAAAACAGGTAGCAGAGGTGTCCAATAGACATTTTTGTTGTATATTGAACAATATATATGAGTAGTATGAAAGAGATAACTATAAGTACTTAAAGCATTCTTAAAATTTCAGTGTCCCAAAAGCACTCTAGAAGTTATAAATTTTTAAAACCCCACATTGTTTAGATAAAATGTATCCAAGATCTTTAAAAGGACACCCTGGAAGGCAATATCAATATTCTCTGTCACCAAGTCCCAGGAGCTTGGCTGGGAGGCAGGGACTGTTCTTATCCAGCTCTAGACACTTCTTTGTGAGTTTGCACCTCTGAGCAAGTCATCTTACATTCCCTCTACAGTCAGCTGGGAGGATGAGGTATTTTTAAAATGAAAATCACCTGACCAAAAGCTGACATCTATATTTGGTTAAAATAATCACATCCTAATGTGATATACACTTTTTTTTTTTTTTTGAAAACCAACAGGATGCCCAAGCTTCCTCAAATCTGCCCGCAAAGCATCAGTCCTGGCTTTCTGTGTGATGCTGTGAGGTAGATTATATCCTTGTAGTTCTAAGTAAGGTCATCTTCTATAGAATGAAGACACTTGAGTGTCACTCCAATGGGAAAGCTGAACCATGTTCTAGTACTAAAGCTCAGGCAAATGTTATTGCATTGAAAACATTCAGAGAAGATCTATGAACCTTCCCAGATACCCCACAAGACCATGGAAGACTGAGAGTGGCTGGTATGCATTATTTAATTTTGTGGTGTAAAATTGTTCCTGTAGCTTTAATAAATATGAAAAAAATACATACAAACTTAAGGGGAAAATACTAATAACAAAATAATAATATGAAAGACTTTATATTCATTTCATTCCTATTATGTGAGCTGCCTTCTTCAAGTGTCTGCCTATCCTAGCTGACTTTAAAAGGACCAGGGGTGTTTAGGCTACTAATTCAGACACATCCATTAATACTGTAAAGGATGGTTTGGTCTGAAAGTAGTATTCAAACATCAGGGGCACATCTTGCTCCTTTAAAATCAAAAGCATTGAGAAAGACAGCTTATAATAAGAAACTCAGGAAGTTCAGTCTATTTTACTTACTACAAAAAGGCCAAAGGGTGACATAATCACACCCTCACATGGCTACAGGGATAATCTCAGTAATGACTTGTCAACCTGTCCAGCAAAGATAGAACAAAAGTCAGTGGCTGGAAGCTGAAGATAACTCAGACTAGAAACCAAATATAATTATTGGCAACAACAATTAATTATAATTATCAGGGTGGCTGCTGATTCTTTAGCTAAGGAATCAAGTTTTATTAGAGAAAAAAATGTTGTAAATCAAGCAATCAATAGTTGAGGAAGGAACATGGCTTGTGCTGTGCTGGATTCAGGCCAAAGTCTCACATTGTCCAGTAATTTTACAATCCATAAATTCATAGTCAAGGAGGTTTCTTATTTTGATCTGTTTAAAGAAACTGTTTATCTACATGCTTATCATGGTGAGATTTAATCACTGTTAATATATGCATAAGGTTCAAAGCAGGGTAATTACCATTTTTTCCAACCCCAACCTCTTGTATGATTTGCCACTGCCTCTCCCAGCACTCTTGTTTTGAAAACTAATTCCTGTTATCTAAAAGACTTTCCAAAGCAAACACAGCAGTGTAGCACTTTCTAATATTTATTTTGTATTCTCAAAGAAAAGCCAATAGTGGTTGAGTTGTCTTTTTCTACAAAGGTACTTGTGTCCACTGCAGTTTTACTGAGTCCAAGGACCAGGTCCATGGGCTAAGGGCTTTCCTTCATAACTTGTGAATATGCAACAGGTGATTTTTTTAAATGGGATTTTTGGTAGCAGCAAACTCTACTTCAGTGCCTAACTGCAGCAGGAGACTGCAAATGCAAAGAGGTTCTATATACTACAACAAGTATGCATGGATTTTAAGGTCAGTGTGATTCTCCCTGACCTCCTTTCCTGCATAATTTGGACAAAAAAACCCACAACCAAACCAACCAAAACCTTCTCCAATTGAAGTCTCTGCTTTCAGGTGTTTGTGTGCAGAGCACCCATCACCCATTCCCCACACTGATATGATGTCAATGGTAAATTTAGTGGGGCTGAGACATGTGCAGCACACTGTGCACATTCACAGCATTATCATCCGCCCAGATTAGCAGCAGAGCGCTGCTGGGTACAGACGGCAGTGCTTGTGAGTAAATATGGGCCCTGCAAGATACGGCTGAGTTGCTGGCTACATCTTAGACTCCTTGCCTGACCTTGGGACTGCAGCACTGTCTGCCTCTGTATTTAAAAAGTTAAGATAATATTACTTGTCTGTCTCACAAGGATTTTGGGAGGTATGGGGCACTGTTTATTGGAACTAGCTGTAAAAGGATGAGAGCTGTGTAAGTACCTATGCTCATAAAATCTCAATTAAAGCATTATCCATCTTAGTAGAGGAAAGCACATTTAATACCCATCAGCCCCTACAACATCATACTACAGCTCACACGTTTCCCCCCTCTCAGAGGTGAAGAAAACGCTGAGAGTGATGGAGCCTCAGAGGGTAAACCTGCAGTAAGTGAGCACAGAGCACTTCATAGCACGGGATTTGCTGTGATTTGCAATCTCATACTCTTAAACAGCCATAGCTGCAGGCTGCCTTAGTCTCTTAGTCTTAGTCTTAGTCTTAGTCCAGTCACGCAGCTGGGGGCCGGTGGGGAGAAGCGAAAGCCCCGAGGTGCAATCGGAGGCATAGCTGCCTGTGATGGACATGCTCAGGAGCACATGCACATGCCACATGCACACAGTAAGAGGTCGCTTAACCAGGGCTTCACAAATATTTTCAAAGTGCTTTACAAACAATTCATTAATAGATGACATATTTTTGCTAAAGGCACAACCAGCTCAACCAGATTTTATTACAGGTGTAAATAATACCATGGGAATTTAAGTGTGAGCCTCATTGCTCTCCTCTTAATCCCTCCTCCCGCTGACATGTTAAAGGTCTGCTTAATCATCCAACCCTTTACTCCGAAATTCACAAACGCTTCGTCCACACTCACTTATTTTACGGGGATTTATACAAATGCCAGGAGGTACCTAGCAGTGCCCTACGCGTGTCATGGCCCCAGTGAAAAAACAAACACTGCCAAAGCCCAGATGTGACCCAGCAGTGCAGTTTAACCGGTTAGGAAGACAAAGTGGTATCTTAGAAAGCCACTGTATTTTTAACCTGGCAGTGAAGACGCTGAGTACTTCGAGCTGAAGAAATGGCAGAAGTGAGGAGTGGGCTGGGACACGATGAGCTTCAACACATGTGCCAGGGACTCGGCCCAGCCTGTCCCAGCGGAGCCGGGCTTCGGGAGCCCGCAGGACCAGCACCTTTGGTGGGGAGGCACGGTGGGAACATTGGGGATAGTGAGGACGCCTCCCAGGGGCACTGGCCATGCGGGACAGAAGGAAGGGGGACCTGTTGTGAGGACAGGAGGCAGGGCTTCCCAGAGTTTCTGAGGGATGAAGGAATGAAGGACGGGGGTGCAGGTAGGGGTTCTCCAGGAAGGAGGAGAGGGGGGCCCTTGCGAGGAGCGGTGGGATACTGGACGGTGGAAGTGCGCTTCTCAGGGGTGGGGGCGCGGGTCGGGGCTCCCCAGGGAGCAGTGAGCGAACTCCTCGGTGCCAGGGTGAGGGTCGCAGGTACATCCCCCGCCTTCCTT
>WEKX01023425.1:44122-57182 GCA_013390025.1 Pitta sordida
CTCTCAGCTCAGTTGAAAACCAAGGCGAAAGTCCCGCCGCCTAGCAGTGCCGCTCCTGGATGGCTGGGAAGAGCGCGGCTTACGTTGGGCGGAGGGACGGGGAGCCGGCGGTGTCCGGGCGGTGTCCTGGCTGCCCGCGGCAAGGAGTGCCCGGCACAGCGCCGCACCTTCCACCCGCCCTCCCGCGGAGGCTGCGGCGGCTCCCGGAGCTTTCCCAGCCGCTGCCCTTCGTCCCGGCCGTACCGCGGGTGCCGCGCCTGCTTCCATGCGGAACGAGCGGAGCTGGCTGCGGGGAGCTGTGCTAGCTCGGGGACACCGCCCCCCGCCACGGCAGCTCCCCCGACGAAGTTTCTTCCCCAAGCGAATGGCAGGATCCCTGACCTCCCCACGGGCATGGATTTCATCAAACAAAACCCAGCTTGTTTCTCGGCACAGAGTTCCCGAGTCGGCACGCAATGGCCCTCACGGTGTCGCGTCGTCGAATTGCGATTATTCAAAAGACGAAAAAACTACAGTATCTTATTATCGTTGTCAATACATACGTGACCTTATTGTAAAAGAAAGACATTCTTGGAGGAAAATCATGAATCAAAGTAGTTCAATTAATGCCTTTTTTTCTATTTGTTTATTAGCTAGAATATCCAGGCAACAGCCAGAACAAATATATGCATTTGTGTAAGCCACTTTATTTTGGGGTTTTTTTCTTTTTTAAATTGCACCCTTGAGGTTCAAATCGGGCTAAGTCCCACTTCCTGCGTTGAAACTGATGGGCTAAATTTACACGGAGCTTATCTAGGGAGTAACACGTTCAGGCTTTGGCTTCGGACCACATTTGAACTGAAAGAAGAGAACATTGGGGTTTTTTTCTCTTTTGTTTTTATTGTTCTTGGTTTATTTGTTTTATGCTGCTTCCTCTTTTTTAAGGCGAAGGACCAAATATTATTGCTAAAAATGCAGACACCCCCTCTTTCTTATATTTCAATTTGTCTGATTTTTCCTGGACACACTTGTGATTTCTGCTTCTCTCTTCCAGTTTTTTCTGTGTTCGGTCTATGTTCCAATGTGCACAGAGAAGATTAACATCCCCATAGGTCCCTGTGGTGGCATGTGTCTCTCAGTCAAAAGAAGATGTGAACCCGTTTTAAAAGAATTTGGATTTGCCTGGCCAGACAGCCTAAACTGCAGCAAATTCCCACCCCAGAATGATCACAACCACATGTGCATGGAGGGCCCAGGAGATGAAGAGGTTCCCCTCCATAGCAAGACCTCCTTGCAGCCTGGGGAAGAGTGCCACAGCATGGGGTCTAATTCTGATCAGTACATCTGGGTGAAGAGAAGCTTGAACTGTGTACTGAAGTGTGGCTACGATGCTGGTCTCTACAGCAGGTCAGCTAAAGAATTCACAGATATCTGGATGGCCGTGTGGGCCAGTCTTTGCTTCATCTCAACTGCTTTCACAGTCCTGACCTTCCTGATTGATTCATCTAGATTTTCCTACCCGGAGCGCCCAATCATATTTTTGAGCATGTGCTACAATATTTATAGCATTGCTTATATTGTGAGGCTAACTGTGGGCCGGGAGAGGATATCCTGTGATTTTGAAGAGGCAGCAGAACCTGTTCTTATCCAAGAAGGTCTTAAGAACACAGGATGTGCTATAATTTTCTTGCTGATGTACTTTTTCGGGATGGCTAGCTCCATCTGGTGGGTTATTCTGACGCTGACCTGGTTTCTGGCTGCAGGACTCAAGTGGGGCCACGAAGCCATTGAAATGCACAGCTCATATTTCCACATCGCAGCCTGGGCTATCCCCGCAGTGAAGACCATCGTCATTTTGATTATGAGACTGGTGGATGCAGACGAGCTCACCGGCCTTTGCTATGTTGGGAACCAGAACCTGGATGCACTGACGGGCTTTGTCGTTGCTCCACTTTTTACCTACCTGGTCATTGGGACTTTATTCATTGCAGCAGGACTCGTGGCCTTATTTAAAATCAGGTCTAATCTCCAGAAAGATGGAACGAAAACTGACAAGCTGGAAAGACTAATGGTCAAAATTGGTGTCTTTTCAGTGCTGTACACCGTCCCAGCAACATGCGTCATCGCCTGTTATTTCTATGAAATCTCCAACTGGGCCATTTTCCGCTATTCAGCAGATGATTCCAATATGGCAGTGGAGATGCTCAAAATTTTCATGTCCCTTCTGGTTGGTATTACGTCAGGTATGTGGATCTGGTCAGCCAAAACTCTGCACACATGGCAGAAGTGCTCAAACAGACTGGTGAACTCAGGGAAAGTGAAACGGGAGAAGAGGTCAGATGGTTGGGTGAAACCCGGAAAAGGGAATGAGACCGTGGTATGAGCAAAGGACAACACCCTGATGGTCTGACTGCTCTCCTGTGAAGGACTGATCATGTGTAAGCATTTCCATGTAAATGTTGGGAGTAGAGTAGGGAGATGGTTACGTAACCTGTCTCTGGGGGATGGGGGAAAAAAAAAGCCTTAAAGAATAAACAGTGAAAAGATCATGCTGCAGATACAATAGCCATAAACCATGCTGCCCAAAATAGGAGAGCCCCAGGAGGCTTTAAAAGCTGTGAAGTACCCAAACGTGTTAGCTTTTTGGGGGTTTTTTTTGTCCTTTTTTAAAAAAGGATGCAATTAACTGAAGTCTTGAAGTTTTTAGAAGCTGAGGGGCTGTAGCCCACAGCTGTGAGATGATGCTTCCCTTTCATCATCATACGGCTCATGAAAGAAAGGCAATTCTGGGGTTATTTAAGGTCCAATTATCAGAGGATGGAGCACCCAGGACCTCCATTAGATATCTTCTTTCTGAGTTCAGCATCAAGAAGGAAGTGCCTGACAAGGATTGTATCTTTATGCCCTAGAGAATTCTTTTGTTCCCATACATGGCACAAATCAGCCAAGGACCACTCCTCCAACAAATAGCAAATGGACTTTCCAGGTCTGAGCTTTACTCATGATTAGTAGGATTTAGTGCGGTATTAGTGAGGATTATTCTTGAAGTCATCTGATGACCTAATAATAATTTCAACTCATTCTTTTTACTGTTTGTAACCTGGTCTGAATTGAGAGTTGATTCTGCCATGTGGGAATTTGGACCTTCCTGTGTCCCTTCCCGCCTGAATTATTCCATAGTTCTGTGAATCTTTCTGATTTTTTTAAAGCTTTCCTCAAGGCCATTGTCAGATGTAGAGGAGTCAGCAGAAAGTAGGAAACTGTGTATGGTCTTCTGCATCAGTTATCATTATCCATTTGCCTCCATTCCTGTCCCTTCAGGTGCTGCTGCTATCTCCAGCAGACTACTTTATTCTGCTGCATTTAATAGCTTTAAATAAAGTCTTACAATATAGTGTTCCTTCCTCAAGGAAAGAGGAAAATGGGTTGAGGATACCTTCAAACAATGGCAGTTTTCTCCAAGTAAACTTACCTGTCTCTCTCTGGAGATCCACTGCATGAAGCAATTAAGTCTTAATACATTTCACTCAATGAGATGATATCTCTGCAGACGCCAGTCTGGGGAGAAGGGAAATGTTAAGTTCCTTGGCAACCTCATGTTCACACAGATCATTTGTATAATTACGTGTGTCAGTTGCAATTAAAGAACATTCTCAGCCCATGACATCGCAGTACAGCTGACTGCCTCACAACGATGCTTCAGTTGCTCACTGACAGCTATGGAGAGGGGGGGTTTTAATGCATACTTGCACACTGAATGTGAGCAGGCATTCAGTCCTCAGGAACAGCAAAGACCTTTCCCGTTTTTATGAAGGGATCCAACAGAAGAGATCCAACTTCTTTGTGAATAATGTTTCAAAGCAACTGTTGAGTTTTCTTATCCTTTTACTTGAGGAGGCATCAGTTTGTCCTCATGGGGAGCTTGAAACTAGTGTTGGGTCTTGTTTGGGTAATAAGAAAGGTGATGCAAATAGAAATATCCCAGAAGCACTTAAGAGAACACTGTTCTGATTTTTTTATCGATTTGAAAGACCTTTGTTTTTATCTGTGTGTCCTAAACTTTTACTTAATTTGTTTGTGTGAACCTGATCAGCTGCAGAGCATCCCCCACAGTGTCCCAGCTCCCATGACCTTCAACGACAGCTGAGTACAGATGCTGCTTTATAACAGTACTTGCTTTTAACACAGGTGCCCATGTGCTTCCCAAACCACAGTTCACTGGAGCTCTGGAAGTGAACACTAATCCATCCAAGCATGTATTTTCTCAATGTCATTGTCAAAATATGTGCTAGAGCATTTATTTTCTTTCTTTTTTAACAAGAAACCAGACCCCAAACAAACCTTAATGGCAGTCTTTGCAGTTGGGCTCCCTCTCCAGAACAAGTGACAACACATTCTGCTCACGACACAAAAACATTGTCTTGGCCAAAGCCACATTCCAGCCAGGCATTTTCATCTTCTCCATAAAGTCTGGTTATGCATTTTTGGACAAGGAGTTCTGGAAGTATGAGACCTTCAGATGGCTGAGCTTCTCCATTATGCAGTTTTTCTTTTGGTGCTGCAAAAAAAGTAGTCTGCAGCTATGTGTTGTCTTTCAAGGAGTGAGGATACAATATGAGCCTTTTTTTGTAACCTGGTATTGAGCTGTGCCAAGGTGTCATGTTCACTCAAGTGTCCTTCACTTTGAAACACTTGAGATACTTTCCTGGCTGTTACAACCCGTGTTTGACCAGTCTGATTCAATAAATGGCATTTTTAACCATATTATTTACACAGAAGTGAATGTTAAGTAGTACCTTGTTATCAAATCTTTGCCTCTGCATGTGACCCTGTGAACTGTGGCAGGTATGCCCCTGGTGATGAGAGACAATGTCAGTTGGGTGAGGAGGTCACTGTGTAGCTCTATGAGGGACCTGGGGGGTAAATCTGTAAAAGCATGTGAGGGACTCAAATGCTATGGGAAGGAGATGGGCTGGAGGGAGACACCAGCTGCTGTTCCTGGAGAGACATATTTCCCCAGCAGTCAGGGGCATGCTGTACCAACCCAAAGTAAAATTAGTTGTTTTAGCAATTAATAATTCCATAAATGTGTTCACCTTTGTGCATTTACCTTGCTGCACTTTGTGGCTGTATGAGTGGGAAGTCACAGCAGGTAGCCTAAAAAACGGCAGTTGCAAAGAGTGGGTATTGGCAACTCTTATGTTCTCCCATTTTAATGTTGTTATGAATTTAAAGCCAAAACCAGTGTGACTAATTCTGTCTCGGAAATGCAGTTGCTGTGGTTATACAATTAGAAATTTTACACGTTTTTTCAGTTGCACAGTCTCTGCTCCCATCTCCCTCTTCAGTGTGTGCTCTTCTCACTGTAGGTTTTGGAAGTATGTATCTGCCAGAGAGGTACAAGCTTAGCTCATACATTACACCAACAAGTCAGCTCCTTTTTCTGAATATAAAGGAAATAGACTGATTATTTTGGGGTGTACAGAAGATATATCTACTTCAATGTATGTACTGTAAATTTCTAATTTATCACTGTAAAAAAAACCAACAAAACAACTTTGCTATTTAATTTTTATATCAAAATAAAACGTTAACCTCTGTGGATAACTCAAGAATTCCTGGCAGCCTTTGTGTTTTTGGTAAGTTTGTTTCTTAAATTGGCTTCAGCATTGTTGGAAGTATTTTTTTCCCCTGAAGAAAGAAGGACTGAAATGCTCATGATGCAGTGAAAGGATGCTTTGAATGGGTTCATCCAGCACAATTTGAATTAATGTGCAATGTGAGGAATAATTGAGAACAAGACATCATTGGGCAACAGTGCAATTATGTTTGTGGTTCTGCACATGGGGTGGGCAGAAACCCCTTCAAAGACAGTGCACACGTCCCAGGTTCTGGCTTGGGAGTTAGCTGGAGCTTTGGGTTTATCTGGGTATGTCCCCATATCCCAACAGGAGGGCAAGATGGAAGCTCAACCATCTGCTGCTCTAGCACTGCTGTGATGTGGCTCTTGAAAAAAAGCAGTGCCTCCTGTAATTTTATTATATTCCATAATACCCCTTTTATTAGGTAGTATGGAATATGTGCATCCAGAGGTGCACTGAGCATTCAGGTTCAGGAAGCATGGTGGGAGAGGGCAGCATCACTACCTGTGTGTTCCGTACATATATGGGCACTATTAGTGGCTTTTGTAAGGGGCAAATTCTTAGTGACATACTTGAAATTACTTTGCTCCTATGGGTGAGTTCAGTGATCTCAGCACTTCAGAGAACAGATTCGATTGAATGTCTGCATTTTCTAGCAGTGGTTTTCTAAAAAAATAAGCTTATTAATGCTTTACTTTTCATTCTTATTTTTTCCCCCATTACTTTTCATGGTTGGGAAGTCTGGTGACAGCAAGGAGTTCATTTTTGTGTGCATCCCTCACCAATTTTTCTAATATCACAGTTTGTGATATTAGTCATCTAAACCCACTTAATTTTCTCCATCATGAAGATGTGTGGAATAACTTAATTAGCACAATGTTATTCTAATAAGAATCTAACTCTGACTAGAGTGGATAATAGTGAGGGTGTGCTATAAAGAAGACAGTAGAAAATATCACCTGTGTTTCTGTAGCTAATCAAGTTTTGGAGAGCAGCATCTAAAACTGGTAATTATGAATGATTTGATCATGCCTTTGGCAGCTCATCACTGTAATGTTCTCAGGATGATGATTAATGATATTCCTGAAACTTATCATAAGGATTCTTTAATAAAGCTACTGTTAACTGCAGCAAACATAAAAGAGCTTCTAGGAGAGGGAGCAGAATCTCCCTCTTGTTCACCCCACCACAGAACCTCAGGCATAGCATACGAAATAGTGTTGGCTGCTCCAGGTCTCTATTATGGCTGCTTGGGTTTACACATCTCACTCACAAAGGGTGTCTCAGAGCATCATCTATGAAGTGACAGGGGATTTCCAGAGTGGCTTTGAATGGTGAACAACATCTCCAAATCACTGGGATGGCAAATAAGCTCCGGTTTGCTTGTTGTGAGGAGTGTGTACGTGCATACAAAATTCCCCCAAATTAGCCTTTTTAAAAGACTTTCTGTCATTGTTTTCCTATTTGGGCTTGGGGGTTTTTGCTTGGTTGGTTTTGCCTTGTTTGTGTTTGTTTGGTTTTTTAAAACTGTCTTTAAAGAAAGCAAATATTAGGGAGTTTGTAGCAAATGAGACCAGAGTTCTGCTGCCAGAAATCAGGAGTAGCCTAAACTCCAGTAATGTGAAAATACGTAATGAGACCCTTGGTCTAGTAGTGGAGTTTCCAACACACCTTCTCTGTCCTCAGTCACTTATTCCCATAATGGCACTGCATTTCAGCTCCTCCTTCACTTTTTGAGTACAACTACTTGTGTGGCACTGCAAAGCACAAGAGCAAGAAGGTCTGGGTTAAAAGTAACCACCAAAGTTTTTTGCTTTGTTTTATGATGGAGGTTTAATTTTCACTTGGATCATGTCAGGGCTCTTGTGGCAGACACACCTAGGGCTGTACTGGTGAAAGTGAGGCATGAGAACCTGTCAGGGGAGCATGGATCTGGCTTATACTGCACCTGCAAACATTATCGTATGGAGCTGCTCCCCAAGCCTTCTTGCACCATCATCCCCATCAGGCCAGAGCAATGTCTGCCTGCAAGATTGTAGGAATGGATGAGAGAGAAGTTACAACTACCTGATCACTTCCAGCTTGCCTAGCCTTAGCTAAAATACCAAAGCCTTCAGTAGGGCTGTTGGTAACTCCCTAGGTATGATTCTTTAGCTGAAATGACTGAGTCCAGCTGTGTGCTGCTCACCTATAGGTGAACATCCCCATAGCAGCTGTGTTGCTAATGCTCCTGTCGTGGTTTGACCCTGGCTGGATGCCAGAGATTCACCCACAACCTCTCCCAGAGGAAAAAAAATGGGGAAAAAGGTTTATCACAGGCAAAACAAGGCAAGCTGCAAGTGAAGAATATAAAGGATTTATTTATTAACTAAGAAGATCAGAGCTTAATGTGAGAAGCATCACTTTGAAGGCAACCTTCCCTCCCCGCCCCACCTTCTCTTACAAGAGATCTCATATTCACTTTTTCCACCAGGAGACAAAGGGGGAACAGGGATAGGGGTGAAACCAGGCTTGTTGGTATTTCTGACCAGATCCAGGGTAGGAACCATCTCTTTGCCCTTCCATAAAGTTCTCTCTCTCTCTCTCATGAGAGGAAAAGTCTTTCATGACCCTTTTCCAAGTGAGATCTCGACTCAGGGATGACAGTTCTNGGACAGCTCCATAATGTCTTTTTCGGCACGCTCCAACTTTTTGGCTCATAATATAGTCCAGGAGTTTTCAGCCCCTTTCTCAACCTAGGATGATTCAACCACACTGCCAAGTATTAATGTAGCTTGTGTACAAAGCAAAGCATCTCTTCATGATTGCAAAGCCAACACTGGCTGCAAAAGAAATAAGGCAGAGCAGAACCCAGGCTGGAGCTGTGTTGTGCCATCCTGCTGCACCTCACTAAAAAGAGTGGACGAGAGGGAGGGTGCAGGTCAGGCAGCTCCCAGCTGATGCTGAGCTGGTACAATGGATCATGTATCACTACTATTTCCTGCAGCTGGGAAATGATTTCTGGCCAGAGGTCCTGCACATCCTGGCAGACTCCAGCTGCTGTAACAGCTTTCTGTTGTTAGCAACCAGATGTTTTGTTTTATGCTCTGGGAACAGCCTACCAAACAGTCACCCCGGGGCTGGAAGAGCACAGAAGTGGCTTAGAGGGTAGTGGCAGCAAATGAGGACTCACATGCTATAGTATTATTGAGAAACTGTTGTTCTCCTTTCCTAGTTTTTGGAGGGAGCAGGAAAGTCCCATGTGCCCAGATGTTAGGTGCAACACCAGAAGAAACAGGCTAAACTCCAAAGACAAGCATTATTGCACCATGAAGTATATTGTAATTTGTAACTTTGATTTTGTTGGTGTGTTTTCTTGCCAGAAGCAAAAGTGCTTATTAATTAGGTCAACTTCAGAGGGCTCAGGGAAGGGAGACTTTAATTCACTTTTGTCCATTTTTAGATCAATGTTTTAAAACACTGAAAAAAGACCAGACCAAACCAACCCCCCCAAACAATTACCTTGTCGATACACTGGCAATGTAAATATCCTCTTTTTATATTTTCATCAGCATTTAGCTAGTTTCCTGTCTGGTTCTTTCATTTCCTGAGTTTACTCTGAGGAAGGGAAAAACATCCTTCCTCCAAAATAGATGCAATCATTCTGCAATCAGCTTTTGCTTTTACAATATTAAGTTTTAAAGCATTATTATGCAGAGAAACAGCCTGGCAGTAAATGTTTTAATGAATGAAGTGTTTTCTTCCGAAGCAACTCAGAGACTGTCTCTCTCAAGTAGTTGGTAAGGGATGATAAGAGGAGTACCATGGAAAAGCAGAAATTACGGGTTTTTTTCAGGGAGTTTTGCTTTGCAGCAAGGAATGGCTGACATCTAGTGGCAGCTGGACCCTGGCCCCAGCTGCTCGATGCTGCTCCCAGCCCTGCTCCCTGCTTGTGTCCTGCCGTTCCTGGAGAGATTTACTTTCCATAGCACTGCAGGGCTGAGGCACAAAGTGGAAACTGCTGCCGGAGTGGGGCACCTCACCCCTGCCTGCTCCCTGGCCTCGACTCATGTTGCATTACTCCCAGGAGGGCTGGTATCTCCTTGGCACAGTCAACACTACCATAGACCTTCACAGAATCATAGAACCACTTCGCTTAGAAGGAAACTTTAAAGGCTGTTAATCTAACTCCCCTGCAGTGAGCAGGGACAGCTTCAACTAGGTCAGGTTGCTCAGAACCGTATCCAACCTGGCACTGAATGTTCCCAGGGGTGGGGCATCTCTGGATAACCTGTGCCAATGTCTTACCACCTTGACATTCTTCCTGGCTCCTAACATTGAACCCCTTACATGGATGCTCGGAAACAACAATGTGCAGCAATGGGAGGACCATCCACCCCTCCCTCCATCAAAGCTCCAAATCAGCATATGGAGATGTGAGGGCAAAGGTATCTCAGCTGCTGGTGGTGAAGGCTTTGTCCTAGCACATCTACCAGCTCTGGGCTACACAGGATGGTTTGTACCAAGTGCATTAGCTAAGGAAATCACAAGCTCACCCTCTGCTTATTAAATTGAAAGGTTAGATTAAATGTTAGGAGGAAATTCTTTACTGTGAGGCACAGTAAAGTGTGGGGAGGCACTGGAACCTGTTGCCCAGAGAAGTTGTGTATTCCTCATCCCTAGAAGTGTTCAAGATCAGGTTGCATGGGGCTTTGAGCAAGCCAGTCAGGTGGAAGTTGTCCCTGCCTATGGCAGGGGAAGTGGAACTAGATGATTTTTAAGGTCCCTTCCAATGCAAGCCATTCTATGATTCTATGTTTTTATTAATCTCTCCTCCTTGCACAGCCCAAGGCTGGCATGGTTACAGGAAGGTTGATAACAGTGCTCAAGGGAAAAAGGAAAAAGCCTGGTAAAGTGGAACGGCAAAAGGGGTAATGGGACATCTGCCCCCTACTGTGGTGAGGAAAGCTGCTCCTGGCAGAAGCCAGCAGCACGTCCAGTCCAGAAAGGTCATTTGAAAGACTTAACAAGATCTCTTCCTCACACTATTTATGTTTATAAGGGAAAGACCCAGGGGAGCACGGCAGAAAAGAAAGCCTGCAGCCTGGGATGACAGGCTTTCTTCTTTCTGCTGCCATTTGGCAGTGGAGAGAAAGGCTGTCAGCCCCGGGAAGAAAGCAAAAAGCATTTGCAGAGTCATGCACGAGAGAACCATAATGCAACTGTAGCATCTTGAAAGCCAGGAGTAGGGGAGAGGCCTAGAGATGGGGAAGAGGCTTCTCAGAGAAGGAGGAAATATATACATGTATAACACTGAAAAAATCAACTGCAGAGGCCCCAGTCTATGAAAGTTATGACAAACAATAATACCATTCTCCTCACAAAGCAATCATGTTTCTACAGCTGTGGCCTGAGCAGAGCCAAAAGAAGTGAGGAACAATCCCTGCCTTCCTGGAGAACAGTTTTATAACAAAAGCAGGGAAAGAGACAGGTCTTATCCTGAGACACCAGTAATTCACTCTGTCAGCATCAGCCCAGTGGGCCCTCAGTTTGTCATGGGATGAGCTGGGTTTCACTTTTTTGAGATCTCAAGGTCCCTCCCTCTCCAAAGTGCCCAAGATCAGTGCCTGTTTCTGCCTGAGCCCTGCCACCTTTGGGATACACAAGGACCCTGCACAGGACCACATCCTGTCCTCCCTCTCTTCTTGGGATATCAGGTGCTTTTTCTTATTTTCGCTGTGAAAAGTCAAGTCTAAGAGACATAACTACCAGCCCAGTCCTCTTTTCTTGGATGGCCTTTCCAGTAGCTGCACTCTGCAGACCCAGGACTCCCTGCCACAGCCTGGGCTCCTGCCAGGAATCAGGAGTTTGCAATCCCATTCTCAAATCTTCTACTGAGCTGCTATCTCGCATTACAGAGGGGATGACCCAGCCATGGTGAACTAAGAGAGTGTGGGATTCAGGAGCTGTCATGGCTGTTGGGATATGAGTGATGATAAGAAAAGAGGAAATGGCCTTAATTGTGCCAGAGGAGATTTAGATTGGATATTAGGAAAAATTTCTTCATGGAAAAAATTGTCAAATGGTGAAAGAGGTTTCCCAGGGAAGTGGTTGAGTCACCATCCCTGGGTGTGTTTAAAAGATACGTAGAAGAACCTCCAGACAAAAGAAGAAAGACAGAGAGGTCTGAGGATCTGTTGGTCCAAAGAGGCACACGGAATAGAGTGAGCAGAAAAAGAATCTCCGTGTGAATAAATTCATAGCAAAAATAAAACCTAGCACTTCACATCCCATTCCTTGCTGCACCTGTTGGCTCATTACCTTGCACTTAAGGAAGGAGAGTTGTTCCACAAGAAGTTAAGAATCTGCCTTGTTAAAAACAAGTATTGCAAAGTCCTTTCTCCATCTAACTTCTATAATTCATCTACAAACCTACACAAAAATTTGACTTTTTAGGTGGTTTTTATCTGAAGCAAACACGCACATAGATAGCCCTTAGAAATTCCTATTGCATGGGTTGAAAGGCAAATGGGACTTGAGCCCTGTAGAGCAGAGGAAGGAGGCAGGAAGACACCAGAGAGATGCAAACTAGAATAGCATGGAAGAAGAGCTCCAAGGTGCCCTGGGGTGTGTGTCCCAGGCCAGCCGTGGCTTGTCAGCAGTCCCACAGGGCTGCCAGCAAAGGGACAGCATAGGACACCTCTGGCATGCAGGGAACCATGCTCTGGCTACCTTGGTTCAAGGAGCTCTACCTGCAATTCTGCAGGCTCCTATGAATCCAGATTTTTATAGTTGTCACATGGTGCAAAAGAAAAAATTAATTTCAGTGTGCACTTCATAAAGAAAAGGAAAGAAAGAAAGAAAGAAAGAAAGAAAGAAAGAAAGAAAGAAAGAAAGAAAGAAAGAAAGAAAGAAAGAAAGAAAGAAAGAAAGAAAGAAAGAAAGAAAGAAAGAAAGAAAGAAAGAAAGAAAGAAAGAAAGAAAGAAAGAAAGAAAGAAAGAAAGAAAGAAAGAAAGAAAGAAAGAAAGAAAGAAAGAAAGAAAGAAAGAAAGAAAGAAAGAAAGAAAGAAAGAAAGAAAGAAAGAAAGAAAGAAAGAAAGAAAGAAAGAAAGAAAGAAAGAAAGAAAGAAAGAAAGAAAGAAAGAAAGAAAGAAAGAAAGAAAGAAAGAAAGAAAGAAAGAAAGAAAGAAAGAAAGAAAGAAAGAAAGAAAGAAAGAAAGAAAGAAAGAAAGAAAGAAAGAAAGAAAGAAAGAAAGAAAGAAAGAAAGAAAGAAAGAAAGAAAGAAAGAAAGAAAGAAAGAAAGAAAGAAAGAAAGAAAGAAAGAAAGAAAGAAAGAAAGAAAGAAAGAAAGAAAGAAAGAAAGAAAGAAAGAAAGAAAGAAAGAAAGAAAGAAAGAAAGAAAGAAAGAAAGAAAGAAAGAAAGAAAGAAAGAAAGAAAGAAAGAAAGAAAGAAAGAAA
>WEKX01023425.1:57572-69268 GCA_013390025.1 Pitta sordida
AGGAAGGGAGGAAGGGAGGAAGGGAGGAAGGGAGGAAGGGAGGAAGGGAGGAAGGGAGGGAAAAGAGAAAGAAACAACCAAATTCTCAGGAACAAGAAGTAATGGTGAAAATATTGGAAAGGACATTCCCATGACACAAATGTGTGGCAAAACCATGCAAATACTATTTCTTCTTGAAATGGGAACCCATGGGGATAGACATATTCATTTCTGCCATTTCATAAAATAAAAAGAAAAAAGAGGGAGTTTAAATTATTTTACATAATGTGACTATATATTTAGTTGGAACAACTGTCTCACCAACTTTGCTGAACAACTTTAGTGCATCAACAGGAAAAAATGGATTTATCTTCACTTTGTCTTCAAAATGTTCTGATTTTGACTCTTGATTCAAAGTACATATTTCAATGTAAATTTTGTGACAATAAATACAATTTGATTGATTACTCCCAAAATATTGACTCTGAAATGAAGTGTTTGCTCAGTGACCAGTCTCAGAGCATTCTGAAGTCATGGTGGGGGCTGTTTACTCTCTTGATGGATGCAGGACTGGTGAACAGGAGGAAGGCCTCAATAAATCATTTCTGACATTAACCTTGTAGAAACAAATTCCCAAGAGTATTTGTATTAGTTCTGCAGCCAGTGCTTGTGCAAACACTGCTGGACAGAATTCACATCGCTATCTTTCTGGGACTAGCTTAGCAAACAAAGTTCCTCAATGACACTTCCAGATAAAATCAATGGGACAGGCAGGGAGGGAGGAAAATGCTCTTTGCTTATTCAAACAACAATTAGTGTGTTGCTGGAAATAGGCATGAAACATTCATAACAGATTTTGGGTTGATAAATAAAATAAAACAAAGCATGCACTAAATTAAGCAATTAAATATCATGTTTGATTTGTGCAAATAAACAGAATGTTCCAAATGTGCAGCATCTGGCATCTGTACTTTCTATGTGTTATCTGTCCTGTCATCTTTATCTATGCCATGAAGTTTTTCGTACAATTTGTTGTTTAGCAGAGTGATTATGAGGTTAAGGTGATACGGGCAAGACCTTCTTGGTCTATCATGAGAAACAGTTGGATATGGAAGCCTCTGTTTCTGANTATTTAAAAATTCTTCTAATGATAACTTTATGCAGAATTGCCATATTCTCTTCAAAGACAGCAAAACCTCTCACTGTCAAAGCTCTAGTGGAATATTATTCTGCAAGGATACAGACCTGCTTGCCTTTGTGCTAGCAGGAACTGTGGGCAACACTGCCTGAGCTCTGGCAGCACATGGACATGTCATATGTCTATTGCAATGACTGGCTGAGACCTGAAACTCCACTGATATCCCACCAGTGCTAGGTGTGGACTTTTAATTGCTGTTGGTTTCTAAGCAGAAAGTCTTTTCTAAAAGTGAGCCCTGAAAACTCATTTTTAGATTCTGAAGGCCAGCAGAATGCCTCCCAGACTTGGTGACTTTAGATGTTCTACCATCAGAGCCATCTATCTACCATCTATAGCCCATGCTGTTACTTCCTTGGAGTAAGGGATGAAAATCGTCTCTCACTTAGCAGATTCCTCAGTGAACTGCTGCAAACCATCATTAATAAACCACCACACTTTCCTGACTGATTCTGTAACTTTTGCATGTTACTCTCCCCAGCAATGGGTTGGTTCAATGATTTCGGGAATCCTTTTCCCACAAAGATAGATTAGAATTCTGCCTTTGACAAATTAGCAGGCAAACTTCCCCAGTGTTTTTTTAACAGCTGGTTCTTCCTGTATCACCAGACTCAAAGTACCTTGGAAAGATATTATGTTTACCTGTCAGAAAGGTGAAAAAAACTGATTGAAACATGAGAAACCAACATGTGGGCTCGACAGACCTCACTGCCCACTAATCTGCTATCACTCATTTGTCAAGGCAATTGCAGTGAGAGGGAAAGGAGTGATTTTTTTATTTTTTTTTTCCTCTTCTGGGAACATCAGTCTGAAGAAAACAACCCCTTTGAATCTGCAGTCACCATTCAGCAGCACAGCCAGGGCAACCCCATACCATCAACCACCACTAGACTCACTCCAGTATGTCACTGCATTGGGAAAGACACCAGCAAAGGGCCACAAAGATGATGCAAGGAACTAGTGTCTCTCCTGTAAGGAAAGGCTGAGAGAGCTGGGACAGTTCAGCCTGGAATGAGAAGGCTCAGGAGGGGTTTCATCTGTATATATAAATACCTGAATGTAAAATGCAAAGAGGATGGATCTAGATTCTTTTCAGTGGTGCCCGGTATCAGAGGCCATGGGCATAAGACTGAAACACTGGAAGTGTCAACTGAATATAAGGAAACACTTTTATTTACTTTTTTCCCTTGCCAGATCAAAGTGCAAGAGCTGCAAACTTGAGAGGAGTTTCTAATTTCTGAGCAGCCCCTTTCCTTTGGTGGCCGCAAACTGGTTCAGTCCCCTATGTAACCTCCACCATGCCTAAGAGAACAAGTACAGGAAAACAAGTCTGCTGTCAGCAGCAGCCTGCATCATGTCTTGAAAATCTGTGGGAATCTGAAAACTGAAAATATGATCAAATCCCATGTTCCAGTTAGCATCTATCATGATCCTTTTTTCCTTACGTTAATCCAAGAATTATGGAATAATGAGGAATAATGAAGCAGTTCTGTTGTCAGTTTAGCTGTTCATAAGCAGTATTGTCCTACAGGCAAGAACACTTATCCTGTCCCCTCTACAGAGGAAACTAAGAGGTGCATTGTCGCAAATTCTAGGATGCTCACACTTCTATTAAATGCTGCAAATGTTCAGTTTAATGGATTATGTAGAAAGTTTTTCTGCTAAAACCACTGAAGAGGTTGCCACTCAGGAGTGAAAGGACAACCTTTTTTGAAGGCACAGACCTGACTGCATGAAAAGAAGAAAAGAATTTGTCAAATAAAGTGAGAATACCTAAAATTTCACCTGGTTTCAGGGTATAGAAGTGAAGTCTGCAAGCAGAGAGGGACTGCTTGGAGATGTCACCATCTCTGCCTCTTTGCTTTCTGCAATCCCAGCTCAGTGGCATTTATCTCCAGCCTCCCTTTGGGTCCTTGTTCTATTGAAACTTTTTAAATTATTGCTTACAAGTAAAAATATTTATGTGTAAGTTCTGACATGGAAAGATACTTGTAAGTCTTAAAAAATAAGATGTGAGAGAAGTTTTCATTCCTCTTGAGACAGCTAAAAGAAAATGGTATGTGAAGAATAGGAATCTTTGACATATCTTGATTCAGTGAAGGTTTGGAACTATTTTCTCCTGGTTTAAGTCTAAGGGCTGAGCATTTTGTAAATTTGTGCTGCTAATATCCTGCCCAAGGCACACAGGACCTCATTTGATTGCTGGTCTGTCAAAGGCAAAAGTGTGTTCAGCTCTAAAACCTGCATCCACTCTCTGACATGTGGGACCAACTGATGGTGAGCTGACAAAAATTCCTCTACCTGTTCTGTTCCAGCAGCACGACTGCACCCTCTGCCTTGGCTTTGGGGAGATAAAGGGCCTTTGATAAGGGGTCTGGCCTGACAGCTGCATATGGCACACTTTGGCAAACTTCCATGTTCACAACTGACTCATTTTATTCACATTTTGTTCTCAGTGGTGTGAATTATGCCTCAGCTAGTTCCTCAGTTTGCTGGCATTCTCACAGTGCCCCTGTGAAAATTTGTTCTCAGGCTATTCTTCCTCCCTTGTGCCCTCATGCTTTTTATCTATGTTACTTAATGCAATTTCTGGGCCTTTTGGGAGAAGGATCTGAGCCACTCCCTTTGCAGGGCCATCCTGCACAGAGAGATACTACAAAAGGAGATACTTTAAAAGTTATTTGAGATTGTGATAATCTGTGACATGAAGCCTTCCACAGTCTGGCTCTGGAGTTTCCAAAGGTGTCACTCCCGTCTCATGCTGGGGGCTAAAATCTTGTTCTTTGCTACTGAGGATCTGCCAGCTTGATCACCTCCTATCAATACATGGCTGTCAGCTTTTATACTGGTCCAAAATTGCCATCCCCAGCCCTCTTCCTATGACTAGTCCTATGCCTTGTAAATCTTTCACCAGATTAACTCAGTCACTACTGTATACTTACAAAGGTTTGTGACCTTTACCTGTAGTCAATCATTCCCCATGATCTGTCTCCTTCCCACCACAGCTTGCCACTGTCTGTAAATGATTTACCCAGCACTGGCAAAGCCCTGAGTGTATCCCTCAAGGCATGCACAGTTCACTTGCAGTTCTGGTCTGGTTTAGACTTCGCAGATTTTCTGGTGTCTCATGCAGATCCTCTTGCCCTTGATTGCATCAGCACTCAGTTCTCATCTTCAGTATAGCAGGCTGTGTTGGAAAGGTTCTGGACATGAACCTATATGCTCATGTGAATGGAAGAGCGTCAGTCACTGACAAACAGTTCAGGGAGACTGACCTATTTAGAATCATAGAATATTAGAATCATGGAATATTAGAATCATTCAAGTTGGAAAAGACCTTTAAAATCATTAAGTCCAACATTAACCTAACACTGCCAAGTCTACCACTAAACCACACCCCTTAAGCACCACATCTATGCTTTTTAATTAACTCTAGGGACAGTGACTGCATCACATCTTTATGCAGCCTGTTCCAGTGCTTGACCAGCCTTTCGGTGAAGAATTTTTCCATAACTGCCAATCTAAAACTCCCCTGAAATAACTTGAGGTAATATCCTCTTATCCTATCACATTGCTTGGGAGAAAAGACCAACACCCACTTGGCTACAACCCCCTTTCAGGTGGATATAGAGAATGAGAAGGTTCCTCCCTCACTCTCCTTTCTCCTGGTTAAAGACCCCCAGTTACCTCAGTTTTTTCTCAGAAGGTTTGTGCTCCAACCCCTTCACCTGCTCTTTAGCCCTTCTCTGGACACACTTTAATACCTCAATGTCTTTATTGTAGTGAGGGCCCCAAAACTGAACACAGAATTTGAGGTGCAGCCCCACCAGTGCCAAGTAGAGGGGAATGATCACTGCCCTGGTCCCACTGGCCACACTATTGCTGATACAGGCCAGGATGTCACTGGCTTTCTTGGCCACATAGGCACACTGCTGGCTCATGTTCAGTCACTGTTGACCACTAGATTCTTTTCCGTTGGGCAGCTTTCCAACCACCCTGCCCCAAGCTTGTAGCACTGCCTGGAGTTGTTGTAACACAAACAGAATTGTGGTAAGAAATGCAACCATACCTAGAGAGAATGTCTTGTCTTGGTCAATGGCTCATGTACAGCTCTTCGCACAGCTAAAAACTAAAAGTGGAGAGATTTAGATAAATATTAGGAAGAAGTTCTTTATTCAGAGGGTAGTGAGGCACTGGCACAGGTTGTCCGGAAAAGCTGTGGATGCCCCATCCCTGGAAGTGTTCAAGGTCACGTTGGACGGGGCCCTGAGCAACCTGATCTAGTGCAAGCTGTCCCTGCCCATGGCAAGGGAAAGAGAACTAGGTGATCTTTAATATTCCTCTCAACCCAAACCATTCTATGATTCTGTGATCACTGGGGATCACCACAGCATCTGACTAAAAGCAGGAGGTTAGAACCTGCTCTGGATGCCTGCAAACTACAAGTTTAATGTCTCACTTCCCAGCCCTATTGCATTTAAGTCCCTTACCTTTTTCCCTTGTTTTTGAATACCTGGATGATATTGCTGACAGAAATGTCTACTATTACACACTGTAATGGAGTTTAGTACATTAAAATAATATTTTAGGAGGATAGTCAAGACCAGCAGCTGATATCATTGCTGGAAAAATTAATCTAATACTAGGGATAAGACTCTGGAAAGTAAACCACCCACTGTGATAAACAGTATGCCTCATGAAAAGAAAACCTAGAAGTAAAAGTTGATGAGTTTATTGTCCACATTGTCTGAGCCTGGGATTAAGTTACAGGTCAGAAGTACTATCACAGCACTCACTGCCTGACAAAACTGCTGGTGAACTCCAGAGACTTGAGGGCATGTACACACAAAATTCAGAAACCACGCAGGACATCCTAAACTTGCTTAGATTGAGCCTGAGGACAGGGGGTTTTTGACTGAGAGGAATACCACAGGTTATTCCACAGAGGCTAGTGTGGATTTTAGAACCCAACCCAGCACCTACCATCATCTAAACTGGTTTCAAGGTGTGCAGATGGATTTCTGAGTGGGTGCCATCTGCCTAATGCAGGGGGGCTGGCTCACAGAGGCTGTCAGACTGTGAATCAGGAGGGTGACACTGGGAAACAGGATTCCTCAATAAGTTGGTAGGCAGTGTGAGCAGAGTAAAAATTCCTTAAACATATGGAGATCTTTTGAAAATATGTCCCGATGGTCCCATTGGTGTTACAGAAAGTTGTGTCCTTTCCCTGTTCTTCGTGGGTTCTGAAGGTACGTGGGGTGGTCTCCGAGGACTGTGGAAGCAGCTCCTGGCTGCCGGGGACTGTGTGTGTGTGACCACTAGATGTCACAGCTATCCCACAGAAGCCACCCTGTCGCACACCCCAGGGAGAAGGCAGAGCCCGTGCCTGGCTGTACCCTGCCTTCATGGAGCGCATCAAAGGTGGGAGAATGAGGGTGTCACCAGAGTCATGGGCTGGCTCTGTAAAACATGCCGAGGGCACGGGATTGGAGGTGCAAGAATGACTTTTCAGATTGACTTGAAAAAGCATATTCATAAGGCAAACCATCTCCTAAACACAGTCCATATTCCCTGGATGTCTCACTGTACAGTCTGTGCACAAGCTTCAGAAAAATTTAGTATTTCTTTCAGGTATCTAATGGGTTTTGTAGTCATATTCTTCTGGTTAAGTTTCACACATGCCCTACAGTAGTGTTAGTAAGAGTCTCAAACTCCTTCCTTTTCTGTGGTGTATTTTCCGAAAGTGGGTTTCCCAGGTTCATGTTTAAGCACTGAGTGCTGGTTTGGGCTGGGATACAGATAATTTTTTCTATAGTAGCTGGTATGAGACTGTGGTTTGTATTTGTACTGGAAACAGTGTTGATAATTCAGGGATGTTTTAGGGCTTAAACAGCATCAGGCCTTTTCTGCTCCTCACCCCACCCCACCAGTCAGGGTGCAGAAGGAGTTGAAAAGGGACACAGCTGACCCAAGGGATATTCCAGATCACAAAGTATCACATTCAGCAGATAAGGCTGGAGGAGAAGAAGGAAGCGGGAGATATTTAAAGTTACGGAATTTGTCTTCCCAAGTCATTGTGACGGGTGATAAACTCCTCATGTCCTCAGGATGGCTGAACATCTGCCTGCTCACAGGAAGTGGTGAATTCATTCCTTGTTTAGCTTTTGTTTGGCCTATTAAACTGTGGGTTTTTATCTCAACTCATGAATTTTCTTACTTTTACTCCTCCAGTTTTTTTCCCCATTCCACCAAGGGAGGGTGAGCAAGGACTGAGTTGCTGGCTGGAGTTAAACCACGGTACTTTTCTTCTTCACAAAAAACCCCAAAACAAAACAAAACAAAACAAAATTATCGAATGTGGGTCCCTTCCAACTCATAATATTCTGTGATTCTGTGTGATTCTGTGAATGCTTTAACTACTGCAGTTTCCACCCAGATCATAAATCCAGTGTTGTTGTATGAGATTTATATCATCCTGTTCAGACAGGCTTATGCTGGGGATTTGATACAGCTAGGCTGTGTCTATGAGAAAGGAGGCAGCTCAAACATTTACTCTATGCCTGAAACATCCTCTTCCTTGCTAACAAGCACCCCACAGATCTCTTGCTCTCTTTTAGCACCATCCACATGCCCACATTCATGCAGCCTCGCTGTTTATTTTTCTGCTGCTGGAGCTGGAATCACTGGGTGGCTGTGTGGATCAGCTGCTTCCCATTGTGATATGCTTCATTAGTAAAGATTTTTTTGGGGGTCTGCTTTCAAGACGACATGTGGGACATGCAACACCACCTCCTAGTATTGTAAATTAATAGTGATTGAGCTGTATGAGAGATTCCCTGTGAGCTGCTCTGCAAAGACAGTCCTACAGCATATGTCAAGAGTCATTAACACATCAGCTGCAGTACATCCAATGCTCTGAAAAAGATTTAGAAGGGCCTAATCCCTCCAATGGCAGAGTTCTATTGGCCCTTGGCAGTTACATCATGCATGATTTTAACTTCTATTGTCTAACATCATACAGGCTTGGCAGCAGAAAAATAATGACAATAGCAGATGAGCTTGACGTGCCTGGGTCATTCCCATCCTCCCATCAATTCAGAGGGAGTTCCTGAGCACATTTGATTACCAGACAGCATTTCGAAAACTGAAGTTTGCATACAGAGCTCACTGTTTCTGACGTAAGCCTCCATAAAGCAGTCTAACAGCTTTCCTGTCTCTTTCTGACAATTTAATGAAATGAAACGTCATTTTTACTTTCACCCACTGTAGTTTACCATGGTTTGGCATACAAGGACAGGAACCATGAAACAAAACAAGAGAGAAGGTCATTATTTCATGATGCAAGTAAAGATTGCATTCAGCTTCATTAATTTGTGCTTGAATTTACAGCATTTTGTCAATAGTTTTGGCAGTTTGTGAGAGGAGGTCTGGTGCCTTTATCAGAGAATGGAACAGTTTTGGGTTTGACTCAGAGTACTATTAAGGGGTAACCATCAGCCAGTCATTTAATCTCACTGCATCTCCGAACATCACTTCTCCTGTCCACCATCTTTTCATATGGCATGATGTCTTTTCCTTTCTGCCCGTACAATGCCTGGTACAGTCTCAGCTGAGGCCACCAAGTGCATCAGTGGTCTGATAGAGAGCACAGCAAGCTCCTCTGATTCGGAAGCACTGGTGGGTGTTTGTCTCATGTAGGTGCCAGTGTACCAGGGTACTATCTTTGTGTGAAAACAAGAGTTTCCAAATCTGCTTGGATGACTTCACACAGGAAATGCACATGAGTCAGTGTTAAAAGGATAGAAAAAATGAACAGAACTTGCTGCATTCTAGTTAGGGAATAAATTGTCAGAAGTCTGCAATTAAACTTGCAGAAGGAAGCTTCTGGGATAGGGTTTCTTTCTATGTGGAACATTTGACAGTTAAAATTGAAGCCTGTTGAACTTTGCTACGTAAGTATACATGTGTTTCTTTTCACTTATGTGTCTTACAGTCCATTTCACTTATTTATGTCAGATGAAGCTTTAAGAAAAGATTTAAAAAGCAGAAGTTGGGCACTGGTGATGTTAAACATACCTGTCTACAAGAAAACTCAAAAGATTGTTTAGGAAGAAATGAGTTTTGCATGTGGACTGTTTATTAATTTGATGACAATGTAACTTAACCAGTGTCACAGTACATCTTTAGAAATTAATTGCTCCATCAACTAACAGATTTCAGTTTCTCTTGACGGAATAAAAACATATAATTGGAAATAGATAGGTAATACTGAAGTTGCCTTTGAGCAGAAAAGCTTCAAAGATAACTCTGAAGGATCAACCCTGTTAATCACAAATATATAATTATGATTGGAAACTTCACAATCCATTAAGGATCCTGAGGCACAAATTTCCATTCCATGACACTGCTGAACAATGTGGTGAATAAATAAGAAGAGACTGGCATGGCATTTCCCTCAATCTTATTTATACTCCACAATTTTACAAATACCTCTCTAAAATGCAACTAGTTCCCATTACCATAAAAGAAAACTTACCAGAATAGTAAAATACCAGATATAAATTGTCAGAACTAACATCCACCCATATTCTTAAAAGAAGAAAAATTAAAATGCAGCCTAAGTAAGTAATGTCCACAGTGTACGAAAAGCAAAATTGCCTGCAAAATGAGGTCAAGGGGCATTTTTCAATGCTGAAACCATAAGGTTTGGCTAGAAGCACTTGGTATGAGGGTGCAGATTTCTGGAGTGTCTAAAGCCTGACATAGGCCCCTCTCCCTATAAGAAGGAGAAGTAGAATTAATATTTAAACATCTACTGCTTGCGAGAAAAAGTAACCTGGCAGATCATGCTCAAGATGCTGGGGACAAGCTTTACCAAGCGAGTAAGACCTCAAGGCTTCAAATGAATATTTGAATTCTTGGGAGCTTCTCAAGTGACAAGAACTATTTAATGAGCTATCCAAGGTCAGAGCTGAAGGATGTAGACAGGTGAAAAAGAAATCAGGCAACAGCAGCAATTTTACACAACACCACACCACTTACGAGTAATCTTCTTATTATCCAAAAGTCTTAGTTGCTCTGTGGCAACTATGACCATAGGAGGAGACTGGACAGAAACCTCCTTTCCAGGCAGTTCAGGCTGTGGTGCTAAACAACCAGCTGTAGCAGAAATGTAAAATAGGAGCCTTTCACAGGATTTGTGTCTTCTTCCATTATAACTATGTTTTTATTAATTTAATTAATTTAGCCATATTACCTGTTTCTCTGTAGGATTTTCTGCAATGTTTATGAGAAAGTTGTGCAATAGGCACAAGAACCATCAAACTCAGATCAGAATGGATTGTTCTGAGAGAAAAGCCCTCCAGTGCCAGCCTTTATAAAATCATTGTGGTAGAAAAGCACAAGCAGCACTCAGTGTACCAGGTTTGTCTGTATTTCAGCCTTTAGAAGAAACCAACAGTGTTGGAATAAAGCTATTAACAAAAAAGAACATGGGAAAAAATCAATCTCTCATTTAATTTCAGGAGAGTTTCTGCAGAGATTTCTCTGTTTCTCACTCTTATTCTGGACAAAAATGTTCAGCGAGAACGTTTGTATCCAGAGGTTACATTCTTTGCCAAAACCGCCATCAGCAACCCCACAAATGCAACTCCAAATGTGGTCAGAAGAAGTTTAGGTTTATAAATACAAATGCATACACATGAACACATAGTTTCCCCATGTATTTTTCAAAGAAAGCAGAAAGATTTCCCACATACTCCGTAAAAGGCTGAGGGAATCCAAGGTTTTCCATAGCAACTGCTTTTATTTATCCCTATTATGCCTTTGAAGGTGCTGGTTTTATCCTGAATATTGGTGAAACTGTGAACTATTTTGTAAGTTGGAAAAAAATGTTTCCACTGAATTTTAAATATAGCTCATGATCCATACACCAAATCATGCTGCGCATAGCAATCTGAAGGATATTTGTATATGAATGAGCTGGAGGTTCAAATTCTGACTGTCACAGAGAAATCCATGCTAACCTCTGTGGGCAGATATAGGGTCAGCTGTAAACCCAACACACTCAGCAATTTCCCCATTTGCTGCACATATGGGATGACTCACTGATTGTACCTACTGATGCATTACCCATTGGATAGGCTGGAGCGTGCCCAAGTTGTTGGGAGCATTCCCATATAATAAGGCAGTAACAGCCTCCACTCCCTACTGGATGCAGAGGGCAATATAGTAACCAAAGACGAGGAGAAAGCAGAAATACTCAATGCACACTTTGCCTCTGTTTTTAATAGCAAAACAAGCTGCCTGCAAGACAACTGGATCGGCGGTGGCATGGGGGGAGCTGGGGTGCAGGATAACCCCCTTGTAATCCAAGAGGAGGTAGTCAGAGACTTGCTGAGCGGCTTGGACCCTCATAAGTCTATGGGACCGGATGGAATCCACCCGAGGGTCATGAAAGAACTAGCAGATGAACTCGCCAAGCCACTCTCCATAATTTACCAACAGTCCTGGCTTACTGGTG